>PVKV010034022.1:0-18104 GCA_004027835.1 Alouatta palliata
AGCATCTCACACTGGAGTCTGTCGGGGGAGAAAAAGGGGAGGGACAGCGGGGGGTGGGAGTTGGAGAGGGATAGCATGGGGAGAAATACCAGATATAGGTGATGGGGAGGAAGGCAGCAAATCACACTGCCATGTGTGTACCTATGTAACAATCTTGCATGTTCTTCACATGTATCCCCAAACCGAAAATGCAATAAAAAGTATATATATTAAAAAAAAAAAAGAGAGAGAGAAGATGCAAGTAAAATCAGAGATGAAAAAAGAGGCATTACAACCAATACTGCAGAAATTCAAAGGATCATTAGAGGCTATTACGAGCAACTATAAGCCAAAACATTAGAAGACGTGAATAAATTTCTAGATACACACAACCTACCAATATTAAACTCTGAAGAAAATCAAAGCCTGAACAGACCAATAACAAGTAATGAGATCAAAGCAGTAATAAAGTCTCCCAGCAAAGAAAAGAGCAGAACTCAATGGCATCACTGCTGAATTTTGTGATTTAAAAAACTACTCAAGGTATTAAAAAATGATAATACTCAAGGTATTAAAAAAAATAGAGGAGGATGGAATACTTCTAAATTCATTCTATGAGGACAGTATTACCCTAATACCAAAACCAGACAAAGACACATCAAAAAGAGAAAACGGCAGGCCAATATCCTCGATAAACATTGATGTAAAAATACTCAACAAAATTCTAGCAAAATGAATTCAACAACATGTTAAAAAGATAATTTATCATGACCAAGTGTCATTTATGCCAGGAACGCAAGAATGGTTTGATATATGAAAATCAGTCAACATGGTTCATCATGTCAACAGAATGAAGGACAAAAAGTATGTGATCATTTCGACTGATGCTGAAAAAGCATTGGATACAACCCAACATCTCTTCATGATAAAAGCCCCAGGAAAAATTGAGTATAGAAGAAACATACCCCAACACAATAAAATCCATGAACAACAGACTCATAGCTTGTATCCTACTGAATGGGGAAAAACTGAAACCCTTTACTCTAAGATCTGGGTCAGGACAAACATGTGCATTTTCACCACAGTTATTCAACATAATACTGGAAGCCCAAGCTAGAACAATCAGAGAAAGAAATAAAGGACACCTAAAATTGAAAAGAAGAAGTAAAATTACCCGTTTGCAGATAACATAGTCTTGCATTTAGGAAAATCTAATGACTCCACAAAAAACTATTGGAATTGATAAACAAATTCAGTAAATTTTCAGTATACAAAATCAATATACACTAATTAGCAAAAATTCTGTATGCTAACAGTGAACAATTTAAAAAAGAAGTCAAGAAAGTAATTTCATTTACAACAGCTACAAATAAATTCAAACACCTAAGAATAAACTTAACCAAAGGAAAAGATCTCTACAATAAAGACTATAAAACACTGATGACAGAAATTAAAGAGAACAAAAAAAGTGAAAAGATATTCCATGTTCATGGGTTGGAAGATTCAATATTGTTAAAACAACCATACTACCCAAAGCAATCTACAGATTCAATGCAATTTCTATCACAATACCAACAACATTCTTCACAGAAATAGGAAAATCAATCCTGTAATGTATATGGAACAACAGAATACTCAGAATAGCCAAAGCCATTCTGAGCAAAAACAACAAAACTGGAGGAATCACATTACCTGCTTCAAATTATACTACAGAGCTGTAGCCACGAAAACAGCATGATACTGACATAAAAACAGACACAAAGACCAATGAAATACAATAGAGAACCCAGAAACAAAAGAAGACATACAAATGGCAAACAGGTATATGAAAAGTTTCTCCACATCGTCAATTATCAGAAAAATGCAAATGAAAACTATAATGAGATGTTATCTCATCCCAGTTAAAATGACTTTTATCCAAGACAGGCAATAGCAAATGCCATCGAGAATGTGAAGAAAAAGAAAACCTTGTACACTGTTGGTGAGGATGTAAATTTGTATAACTACTGTGGAGAATAGTTTGGAGGTTTCTCAAGAAAATAAAAATAAAGCTACCATATGACCCATTATTCCACTGCCAGGTACATGCTCAAAAGTAAGTAAAACTTTATCAAAAAGACAGCTGCACTTTCGTGTTTATTGCAGCACTATTCACAACAGCTAAGATATGGAAGCAACTTAAGTGTCTTACCAACAGATGAATGGATAAAGAAAATGTGGTCCATAGACACAATGGAGTAACACTACTCAGCCGTAAGAATGAGATCCTGTCATTTCCAACGACATGGATAGAACTGGAAGTCACAATGTTAAGTTGTGACTTATTTCAAGTCATTCAGACAGATAAACATCACATGTTCTCATTTATTTGTGTGGCTACAAATTAAAACAATTGAACTCATGGAAATAGAGAGTAACAGGATGGTTACCAGAGGTTGAGAAGGGTAGTAGGGGGTGCGGTAGGAAGTGGAGATGGTCAATGGGTACAAATATATAGTTAGAATGCATACAATAATATTATTTGATAGCACAACAGAGTGACTAGAGCCAACAATAGTTTATTGTACATTTAAAAATAACTAAATGAGTATAATTAGATTGCTTATAAAGAAAGCATAAATGCTTGAGGTGATGGATACCCATTTACCCTGATGTGATTATTACACATTGCACGCCTGTATCAAAAGATCGCATGTAACCCATAAATGTATATACCCACTATGTACCCCAAAAAATTAAAAATTAAAAAAGAAAAATTGAAAAATTGTTGGGGAATTAGAGTTAATTACATAATAGCGAAGCAGTAATACACCTATTTTAGAGCGAGTCTTCTAAAGCAGTTGGAAGTGAAATATCATAAAGTCTATAACTTATTTTAAGTGATACAGCAAAAAAGATATAAAGCAAGTGTGGTGAAATGCACACAATTATTACATTTAGCTACTGAACACATGGGTGTTTGTTATACCATTCTGTTTACTTTTCTATATATTTAATTTTTTTCTAATCTTTTCTAACAAATGAATCCTAGTTAAGCAACCAAGTTGGTTAACCAGGTTGTTTTATAGAGGTGACATTATTTCATCACTTTAAAAATATTAGATAAAAGAATGCACATAAATGCAGCCAAATAGCTATGATTAGGAAATTATTTTGGAAAATAATTGTTATAAAACTTGAATCCTGTTTTATTTCCTACTTGATTTATCTTAGTAAAAGTGTCAACACCTAGGTTCACTAATAAATTATTGGAACATACTTTTCCCTCAAAATGTAGTTGTGAGGATCAAATAGTAATGTTTTATAGGCTACAAATTGTGATACAAATGCTACTTGTATTAATAACTCTAGTTCTAAACTGGCTCTTGACTTACAGTTAATTTTCTAATAACAGTGAACACGCTCCTCCTCCACTTAGCAGTAGGAATGTATCCCTAGATTCAAAACTGTAAACATTCACATCTTCAGATACGTTTACTATTTTTCTGTTATCTAGCTAGGAAAGAAAGATTAGTATCTTATTTCCAATAAAAGTTAACATATGCCTGCACACATACAGAGTCATTTATGGTTACTGAAGATAATTTTCTCAGTACATGTTTTAATTTGTAACTTACCTTACATCTTTCCTGATACGGTTAAGAGACCAACATTGTCAAATCAAAAGAGATAGTTGTTTCTATGCTTATTCCAGCATCTGAGAAGAGCAGATGCTAGAGCCCAGTTATGAAACCTTATACTTTGCTAATTTTGAGGACAGCAAGCAGATGTTCAGCTTCTAAGCATTCTGAATCTCCTCACCAATCTCTGCTTCAGTTATTTGAATTACATCTTCCATTGTTACATCATCAACGGAAATAAATTATTTTATGTAGCTGCTCATGTGGAAACAGACTTATTACAAGTGACCAAGTTTATCAGAAATTATATTTTATTTTTGATGCATGAATAGGACCTTTACATGTTATTTTATTTAAAAAAAAATAAGCCAATTACCAAATCATAGATGACTAGAACACATTAGCATGTAAAATTAACTATTAGAAGTTACAATGAGCCACCCAGGACTATTTGGAAGTTAGAATTTTTGAATGCAAGGTGTGATGATCTAGAGTTCAGAACATATGATGAATATGTTACATGCATGATATTGAATTTTGCATTGGGCCAAAGTTTCAGGTGCTCTTATGCTCCAAATTAGAATCTTTAAAGATGTTATGCTTATTCAAATTATCCTACTCCTAGGTCCTATGAAGCCAAATAAAGCAGGCAAAAGAGGTCTTCATGGGTAAGGAAAGCACAGCAAGCCCTCAATCCCATTAGTCTACAGAACTAACTGCAGGCCCAGCTCAGTCTTGTGCAAGCAGCCTAGATGTGAGCTGGAAGACAGGTGAGGGCAGTTAGGGCCTGTAAAAGCCCCCACTGCATACCTATCCCTGATCTCCCATAATAAAAGCATGGAGAATATTTGGAAAACTTCCTATTAGGCAATTCATTCACCAGCCCAAGATGGGTACATGGGTTCACTAAGAATCTAGAGTAGAATTTTCTGCCAGAGGTTGCCAAAGCAAGGGGCAGGGAGGTCTCATAACAGAGAATTCAGAATAAGTTCAAATCCATGAGTCAGGTAGATGGTGTCATTTAACTTCAAAGAGTACCCTGAGAACTGAGATGGGGCATTTGGTCAGCAGATGGCCCAGCAACCTAGAATAGTCCTGGCATCCTCACTCAGAGCAACAAACAATGGGCACACGAGAGACAGAACCTGAAAACCACAGCCCCAGGAAGAGAACATACTTCAGCAGAGGCAGGAAGGACACAAGGAGCGGGGACAGTCTGCAAAGCAGAAACCTCCTCCTTGTTCCATGGACGTTCTCATTCTCCATCCCTACATGGTCATAGGGAAAAGGAAAGAAGAATATTTGAAAAGGAAAGATGTCTTGATTGAGATTTATTTTTTGAGATGGAGTTTTGCTCTTCTCAACCAGGTTGGAGTGCAATGGCATGATCTCAGCTCACTCCAACCTCTGCCTCCTGAGTTCAAGCAATTCTCCTGTCTCAGCCTCCTGAGTAGCTGGGATTACAGGTGCCTGCCACCATACCTGGCTAATTTTTGCTGTTTTTAGTAGAGACTTGTTTACACCATGTTAACCAGGCTGGTCTCGAACTCCTGACCTTGTGATCTGCTGGCCTCAGCCTCCTAAAGTGCTGGAAATACAGGCGTGCATCTGGCTGATTGCGATTTTACACTTAGAAAACAGATTCTACTTTAGGAGAAATAAAGCCATCCTTCTGTACATTTGAGTTTGCCTATAAATTTCAGTCTTATTATCAACCACTTAATACTCTGTTTCAAACTCACGGAGGCATGCTTTCTCAGCGCCTCAGGTCAGAGAACTCAAAATGGTCAATAAAGAGCTGAATTCTTTCACTTCTCTTCAGTGTGATTTTCACAGGGTAAAAAGCTTCCTCTTGATCCAGCTTCACTGGCTTTTGGGATCATGTAAAATTGTCAGCACCTGCCATTTGAATGTGTTTTAGCACAGCAGGCTCATGAAATGTGGCAGCTGGAAGCAGGTGTGATTTGGGAGCAGGGTTAGTCAGCTTCTAAGGGAAAGCAAGGTTTTCCCAGGGAGGGATTTAAAGGCAAAATATACACAGCCACCTTCACACTAAACAAAACCAGGAAACTATTTTGACCCTGTCGCTCAACAAAAGGAGAGTAGGGTCAAAGACCATAACAAAAACAAATGCCACAAAAAGATGACCCTATTTGCATAAACAGGGTGGGGGGGAGGAGCTTGACAATAGGGAAAAGCTGGAGATAAATAATACAGGGAAAAAGTGTAGTGAAATTTAATCTTACAGAGCAACTGAGAAAAAGAAGGCATTAAAGACAAAGCAGCACTTAAGCGATGTAGCTGAACTGGGGGGAAAGTTAAGCAGAGAATTATTTTGAAAGACAAAGGTTTATAAACATTGTGTGTGTGTGCATGTGTGTGTGTATGTGTGTGTCTGACAGAGAGAGAAGGAGAGAGACAGAAAGAGATTTAAGCAGTGGGTATAATAGCTTATATAGCCTCAATGGTTAAAAGATATTTTAAAAATCATTGCTAATCCATAGACTATTACCTACAAAATGCCCAGAGCAGAATATTAGAATTAAGGTATGATTCTAAGAAGCAGAATAAGATAGTAGGATTTCACAAACATCTGGTGTTGACCACCTACATGCAAACTGATCTTTAGAGAAATGAAATTAAGAACTATTTCTCTAAATGTAAATGTAGTATTCAAAGTGCATTCGCATGATATCACAACGAATTTGTCAAGATATCTGATCTGACTGTAGTTGAACCAGGTTACCTGTCCCCATAGCTTGCATATAGCTCCCTTGTTCCGATTGGGACTATAACCCTAGGCCTTTTGCTCTCGTATCAACTTGTGTTACATTAATTGATGGAGTTCTAAGCCCTGCTGTTCCTGACTTCTTGCCTTTCACTCAACCCTGTGAAACATTCCTGAGGGCTTTCCTCCTAGGCATGATGTGTCCTGGCTCCTCTAATTTACACCTGTTTCTGACGACTCTGGATCAGAAGCACACTCCAACCTAGACTGCACGACTTAGCAAGAATGCATGAGCCCTTGCAGGGCAAAATGAAACACAAGATTTCTGCCAATACCGGACCCAAGCTGACTTCTTTTTTTTTTGAGACGGAGTTTCGCTCTTGTTACCCAGGCTGGAGTGCAATGGCGCGATCTCGGCTCACCGCAACCTCCACCTCCTGGGTTCAAGCAATTCTCCTGCCTCAGCCTCCCGAGTAGCTGGGACTACAGGCACGTGCCACCATGCTCAGCTAATTTTTGTGTTTTTAGTAGAGACGGGGTTTCACCATGTTGACCAGGATGGTCTCGATCTCTTGACCTCGTGATCCACCCGCCTCGGCCTCCCAAAGTGCTGGGATTACAGGCGTGAGCCACCGCGCCCGGTCCAAGCTGACTTCTTAATTTATCTTTGTGATCAACAAATGCTTTAGAGTCTAAACTCAGAATAAGAGCCTTCAACAACATACCCATTATCAAGAAGTTCGAATCTTTAGATTATTGTCAACATAGTAGCAAGCCTTATCCATTTATCCATTCTTTCATTCATTCATTTATTTACTACTCACGTTTTACTTAAAAAAAAGTACACAAAATAACAAAAAATTAAACTAAGTATTTATTATGGGCTAGGAATAAGAATAGGCCTCAGGGATATGTCTAACTCAGAGTTCAGAAGCAAGGTTGACATTTTTCTATGTAGTGGGATTTGGAAGCACCCCCTGTCTCCAGTATGTCCCTTTTTTATTCTACATGTTCTTTTTTATTGCCTACTTTTAGACTCCCAAAACAGGTTGTCTACCAAGGAATGGTAATTAGATTTTTTCTTGAGAAAAAAACAAACTAAAAGCTAATAATGTAACTGTGAAAATAAAATGTATACAAAATTAACATTCACTTCTGAAGCATATGAATAGTTAATTACTTGCAGTCAAGCCTATCTCAAAGAATTATTAAAACATATACATCAACAAGAAGAAATTTTAACCTCAAAGAACAGTGAAGACTGGTGAGCACAGAAATTTATCAAACAAGTTAGTACTTTACTTAGTTCTCGGTTGAGAAAAATAACTAATATTTGAAATTAAAAATTAAATGTATAACAAAACTCTAGGTAAAACAAACCAATTCAGAGGAATACCCAACAAAGAGGTAAAGTATACTGGGTCTTATGTTCAGGAGTCAAAAAAATATAGAAACACCCACAGCAGTTAAAGATGACTCTGTATTTGCTTTGGAAGAAATTATTTTATAGGTAAAAGTTAAAATTCCCCTCCAAAAATATTGCTAGCATAAGAGTAATGATTTTTTTTACTCTTCAGATATCTTCTATTCAATTATTATGTGCTATTTCTCTGAGAACATATTGAAGCTCAATTGATTAAACTGCAGCCAGGTGCAGTGGCTCACTTCTGTAATCTCAGCAATTCGGGAGGATAGGGTGAGAGGATCACTTGAGCTCAGGAGTTTGAGACCAACCTGGGCAACATGGCAAGACCCCTGTCTCTACAGAAAAAAACAAACAAACAAACAAAAACAGGCGTGGTTTTGCATGCCTGTGGTCCCAGCTATTTGGGAGGCTGAGTGGGAGAATCACTGGAGTCCAGGAGTTCAAGGCTGCAGTGAGCCTTGATTGTGCCATTGCACTCCAGCCTAAGCTTGTCTAAACAATAGCAACAACAACAAAAAACAAAAACAAACAAACAAAATACAATGAAATCACAATCAACTTCTAAGAAATCTGACCACTTCCTGTTCTTAAAGTTTGTATAGCAAACTGCTGCTGCTGATTCCCTTTGTCTAAAATCATGTTGTCAAAATTTAGATCTCAGAACATGAATAAAATCTAAAATTATCTAGGCGCCAAAGAATTTTGTTTATACAAGTTATATTTGCCACTATTTATTAGAATTAAAAGTAAAAAATGTAAACATATCCACTTATTTATTTAAAATAAACAATATCACAAAAATATTTTATAAAAATAATTATATTTCCCAAAAGAAAAATTTGTGAGAAAAGTGATGATCTTTTACATTTTTGCAAATCTCTTCAGTGTCTGACTTTATAGAAACAGCTGATTCACATACATGTTTTTGTATTTAATCTGTTGAGACATGCTTCTCTTCCTGAGGGATATGAAAAAAATACGAATTTACACAGATAAATATTTGAGGAAAGGAGGAGGAATATTTTAACAGCCCTTTTCAGATAATTCCATGTATCCTTTTCTGAAACTATACCAAAACTCATTAAGTGAAAGTTCTCTAAAGTTTAGATACAATGTGGAATCTTAAATCATAAGTAAACACTTTTACTACATTAAAATCCATTTGTCTACCTTGTACATGGAATTGTAGTTTACTACACATGAATTTGTGATATCATGCAATGATATGTTAGGAATACTGGTTACTGAGTTTTGCCCATCTTCCAAATGTTAAATATGAAAGATATATTGTACCTTTCATTATAAAATATCAAAAAGGCACATTTTTTAATATTGCCATTGAGTTTATCAGAAAATCAGTAAGAATTAGAAAGCCATAAAGCTCATGGATACAAGTTTGGAAAAAGTCAAATTTTTACCTGAAAGCTCAAATTTCATTATTGGCAACAAATACCATGGTCTGTTTTCTTGAGTTGGCATTTTCAAGGAAATGTCTATCAAATGCATAACTCTGAAAAGCCATAGTTTGTGTATTGGTGGGGTTTTTTTTGTTTGTTTGTTTTGTTTTTTGAGTAAAAATAGTATCCATGCAAAAAGCTGGTTGGTCAGCTCACGACTTAATCAGAAGATAACCTTTGTGCTTCAATATAAAGCAGAAATTCCCTGTGGATACTTCCCAAGTTGTCACACAAAATATTTTAAAATTGTGTATTTGAGGGTCAATATTTAATAAAATTAATGAATTGCATTGTTTCATTGAAGACATGGTTAAGAAAAACTTGGCTTTTTAATTAATTATTATTATTTCTTATTATTATTTTTGCTGTGAAACCTGCAGTGACCTCTCTTCAGTTTGGTGCTATTGTATTAATTAATGTTAAGATACTAGAAGTTTTACTGATTATTACTTTTTATTTATCATCACCGCAAATGTCAGCAAAGTGAAAAAGGCAAATAATACCTTAGCATTGCTATAAAAATAGTTTTGGCCTTATGGACCCCCTAAATATGTCTTAAAGATTACCAGGAGTTAATGGACCACTTTTTGAGAGTCACTGAACTTAACAACAAAAAAGATGTCTGTGAACAAGGAGTACGTTTTTATAGATATTTGTTGAATGAATAGGAAAGCTGTAAGTGTGGGATTCCTTAACTGCTTTAAGAATAATGCACCAACCAATTTTGCTAGAATGGGTGATTTTTTCTTGTCTAAGGCCTGCATAGGAGGGCCCAAATTGGACTAGAGCAGTGATGGTAGAGAAGGGAGATGTGAGGAGCCAAGGGGTCTTTTGGCAAAAGTGGGGAAGGAAGGAAGGAGGGAGGGAGGGAGGGAGGGAGGGAGGGATAGAGAATGAATATCCAGGGTGGACTTGTGAAAATGGAGAGGCTGAAGAAACAGCTACTTCTTGAAGGGCCTTTTACATTGTCTAATGTGTACTTTAAAGTATTCCAGCACAGATTGTATGCTATAGCCACAGGCTACTTTTCATGTGTATCCTAAGGACAATTAGTTAACATTTGATGTATTCTAATTCAGATTACATATTACACGGTGTTTAGGTAAGATGTGAAAGAATGATTAAGAGTCCACACTTCAGAAAGCAACCACCTCAACTCTCTTGACGGCTTTACCATCTCTGAAGGGTTTTATATTTACACAAGAAATATCTTCCCATTGGTAAACTGAGTTCAAGACTGGCAGTATCTCATATCAGTACCTATGCCTTTGCTGGACTGAGTATAAAGATCTGAGAAGAATGGCAACCTATAGCCCTGGGAAAAGGTATCTTAGGCCCAGGCACTGGGTTCTATATTCAGATTCAAATGGATTCTGTCACCTAACTACTTACATGAGTCACGAAGCTAGAATATTTCACATCTGCCTCAAGTAAACCTTTGCTCAAGGTTGGCAGAATGCCTTAAAAGGACAGAAAGTCAAGACTTTATCAAGGTTTGAAATGTTCTGCTATTTAAAAATAAAAATAAAAACTAATTTCTTGCCTGCCTACTAATAAGAATTTGCAGGTATGAGAATTCAGTTGGAGATTTGCCATTTGAATCATTCCCCCCAGTAACAAAGTTGTCAAGAAGGAGACCCCAAATCTTCATTTATCTCAAACAAAGCTTCTCATAGCTAAAAAACAAAGCAACAATAACATTAAAACCCTAAGAAAACCAACAGCGGGGAAGAGCAAAATTATTTCATAAAGAGGCTAGAAAAAAAGCTCTGAAAAAAGACAGAAAGTAAGTGGCAGGTACCGGTTGAATTAGTGAAACAACCATAAAGCCAGACATTTTCAGCTGGAGGCATAAAGTATCTGGGCAGCAAGGGATTTGTCTTGCACAAAGACAGGTCTGGCTCCTGGGAGGTAACCTCTAACACTTTAAAATGTCCTGCCACATAAGAATGTCTTTGTTTACCTGTGGGCCTTGGGCCATGCCAGAGTCTATGTTAAAAATGTGATCTATGGTGGAGAGGAGGTCTTCAGAACATGCAGCGGCAGCTTAACCTTTGGAGGGGCTGAAGACTAAATCAGCCCCCCTGGTGGTCAGCCATGTTTACATGGCTGAGCCCCGGTAAAATTCCTGACACCAAAAAAGGGATGAGTTTCTCTGGTTGTAAATGCTTTGTGTGTATCATTACACATCACTGCTGAAACAAATAAGTGCTGTGAACACAACTTTACTGTGAAGAAAACTAGAAACTCTATGCTTTCAACCTTGCTGGACCGTACCCTATGCCCCTCTTCCCTTTGTTGACTGTAATGTATTCTCCTGCTGTATAAAACATAACCGTGAGTATAACAGCTCTCAGCGAGTTCTCTGAGTCCATCTAGCAAATGATTGAACCTCAGTGTGGTCTTGAGAAACCATGAACTTTCAGCTAATGTTAGATGTGAGTGTGATCTTGGGGAGTCCCTCAAACGTGTAGTTAGTGTTAGAAGTGAATGTGGTCTTGAAGACTCCTGAACTGTGATCTACTCAAACAAGAAATAATGCATTCCTCCAAAAATGAAATTTACATAAAAGGTAGTTCGATCATAGAGTACAACAGGAGAGAAAGTACACTAAATTGACCATATCTTTCCCTGAAGCAACTGGAATCTGAGAGAAAAATCTAAAGAATAAAAGGATTGAAAACAGAAGGAACAAATTTAATACTTTAAGTCCAAACTAAAAAGTACTGGGTAACATGAGATGCTATGTTTAATTTGCCTCAATTGCATACAGACAGAATCCTGAATTTCCCTCACACTTTGTGAACTTGCATTTTTCATGGAAGCAAAATATAAAGGGTGGTAAGAGTGGTAAAGCTTCCAGGTGGTAAAGCAAAGGGGTCCTAGACTCATGGTCCTTGAAAGGGACAGCTCCCCCTTTTCACCCTGAGAAATGGCAGCAAGCAGTTAACTTCAGAGCCACAGCAGAGGAGGAGAAAAAAACTGGCTTTCAGCCATTCTAATGACTCAAAAGCTGCCTTTGTCCCCGTGTCTCAGACAGCCACACTCCTAAGTTCACACTTTATGTAATGGCAAAACAGAATGACAAGTAAAAAAGGAAAGCCGGAGCCCTAAGGGCCTCAGCATGGCCAAGGTGTACATTTCCAAGTGAGAAGTGTTTGGGAAACACGGTATTTCTAACATCCTGGAGGTGAGAGTTATATAAAATCCCAGAGAACAAAGCACCAATTTATTTCCCCTTCAGGACATTCTGTTTTCCTTTCAACTGTACACACCAGCTGAAGGAGGACACACCAGTAGAAGATGGACAGATAGGTGGGTTTGGGTAACCTGTTTTCTTGAAAGTTGAGAAGGCAGCCATATGCAGAGCAGCATCCATTGCAGGCTCCAGCAGCCTGCTCCTGGCAACACTGCTCCGAGTCAGTTACAAGCGCAGTTCCTCTGAAATGAAAGCATGTCCCTGCCATCTAAGAAGTCAATCCCCTTTTTCAAAGAACCCACTACCCTTTCCACAAAGGCAAGAGCCCTGATACACTGTGAATACTTAAAAATGATATATTCCAAACCCAAATTAAAATTTGGGAAGAATCATTATTGGTTCAACCTATCTGAGCATCTGCTCCCTACAGTGATTTTAGAAGACTCAAAGAGACTTTTGTGTCCCTGCATGATACTCACATCTGTTTTATCTTCAACCTTTTCACCTTCATCAATTTGTCAATTCACCCAACAAACCTTTTCTAAGTCATCAATAAGCCCCTAATGAAAATCCATTTTGTAAAGCCCCAAATTTACAAATTAGGAAAAGTGGATTTTTCTTTCATTAAAGAAATGAGGCTCTGAAATTGATGGAACGTCTTCCCCACACCAAGAGATTCCTGTCTCTTGACAAACTTAGTGTTCTGAGTGCTTTACCCTTGTTGAGAACAGGAAGACAGGATGACACCTGGGCTTAAGTAGGAATCACCATGCTATAGGATCTGTCAAATGCCCCTTGATTTTAAGCAGCTTCATTTTGTTTAGTAAGAGTTTAGTTTATTGAGTACATTTCTAAAACATGTATTTCCTATTAAGTAAGGTAAAGCTTTCCTTGGGTTCTTGACACCTGCTCTGATCTCCATTTTTTTCTCTCTCTGTCATTGTGACACCTGCCCTTTCAAAAGCCTGCAAGAAAACCAGATGTATTTCCTTATTCTAGATCATGTTTGGATCCTATACGATCTCAGAAATCCAAAATATAATGACAAGATATCTAAGTAGGAAAGAGATTGATATCCTCTGTATAAGTCTGTTCTCACATTGCTATAAAGAACTACCTGAGACTGAGTAGTTTATGAATAAAAGTGGTTTAATTGACTCACCGTTCCACAGGATGTACAGGAAGCATGACTCGGGAGCCCTCAGGAAACTTATAATCATGGCAGAAGGTGAAGGGGAACATGTACATCTTTACATGGTGACAAGAGAGACAGCAAAGGGGGAAGTGCCACATACTTTTAAACTCTCAGATCTCATAAGAACTCACGCTCTATCATGAGAACAGCAAGTGGGAAATATACCTCCATGATCCAGTCACCTCCCACCAGGTCCCTTCCTTAACATTGGAAATTACAATTCAACATGAGATTTGGGTAGGGACACAGAACCAAACCCTATCACCATCCATTTATCCATACACTTATTCTCAATTCAAAAATTAATCATTGAAAATAAAATGGTACTGAAGACCGTCATGGTCCCAGTCCTCATGAAAGTTAGCATTTAATGAATAGAAATATAAGGTATTCAGAACCAATGTGATATTATGCTTTGATGAGGCAATTACATGGTATCCTAGGAGTATACTGGAGGATTTACCACAGGAATTTTACCAGAGGAAGGGATATCTAAGGTGAAATCTAAACTGAGTGGGAGTTAACCAGAGGAACGACGAGAGGGAAAATAGTCCATATTGGAGAGGCCAGAAGTGAAGGAACATGGCAAATTCTAGAAGTAATGGAGCCTGCTGGGAAGAGTGACAGAGAAAGAAGCAGGAGAGTTTGAGGCTGTCTGGATGCTAGGTGACTTTGCGTGCTGTGCTGAAGAGCTGGGAGCTTATCCAAACAGCAGTGGGCTTTGACTGAAAGATGAACACATTTAGATTTAAAGCCCTTCAATGGCTTACCAATGACTATGGGATCAAACCTAATCCCCTTAACTGGGCTACTATGGCACTAGGAAGCACAGCATGAGGAATCAGAGATCCAGTAAAGAGGAGCCTGAAGTTTGGAGATAGGAAATCCAGTTTGGGACACAGCACTGAACAGAGACTTCGTCACAGACACACCACATAGGAACTCAGTTACCAATTCAAAGCATGACCAGCAAAAGGACTAGGTTGATCATGAATTTAAGACCTCCTGGCAGAATTCCTCTCACTCCTTGTGCTAGGTAACAAAGTCTGGCATGAGGCTCAATCTACAGTGTGGAAGACTCAGTTCCAATGATTAAAGGGATTAGGGGATACAGAGCATCAATTAATGATTCATTCATTTATCCTTTTGTTTTTACTTTATTTATTCATTCAATATATATCCATAGAGCAGACCATCCTAACAAAGCATCCATTTATTGCTTAATAATTTCATACATATTGAATATGACAGAACACCTAGAAAACTTACTACATGTGCAGTATGTTTCAGGTGACTCTCTAAGATCAAACACCTGGCACAATATCAGCAATAGACAAATAGATAACTAGCCAATGTTCGTGGCCAAAATGATCTGACTTTACTCACTGGGAATATTCTAAAATAAATGACAGTGTCAGAAACAGTTTAACAACCAGTGCATTTATTATGTATTATTTCATTAGCCTGTCCATCAAGGTATTTATCAAGCACTTACTTTCATAAGGCAGACTCAGAACTGATGGAGGAGAATTAAAGAAGAAATTCTTCCCCTCATTTCATGAGACAATAATCTAAATGTAAGTGGACCAAACATACAAGATAGGAACATGTAAGTGTTAAAGGAGAGGCAACACTTGGGCGAGGGAGTTTGCAGTGGGCCAGGTTAGTCAGGAGAGGCTTTCTGGAGGAGAAAGGGAAGGACTTAGTGCTGCAGAGAAGGGAAGTTACAGAGTTTAGCGAAGACAATCTGGCGGAACCAGAGATGGCTGCAAGGAAGATGGTATCTTTTTGCTTTCTATTTGTTTTATTTAAGAAAGAAACATTCTGAAGCCACCTCTATGTTTGGTTTCTGATTCAAGCATACCAATGGCAACACTGCCACCCATCTGTTCCTGGGCCTCTCACCCTTTCCAACCCCCCATTGTCATGATCAGATCCAGCAAACCAATGCTCACTCTTCCTTTTTGGGGGGGTGGGGGGCGTGTGGATGTGGATTAAATTTCTTTTTTATATTCTTTTTTTATTTAAATTCTGGGATACATTTGCAGAACGTGCAGGTTTGTTACACAGGTATAGAGTGCCATAGTGCTTTGCTTCATCTATCAACTTCTCATCTAAGTTTCAAATCCCATATGCATTCCTATTTGTCCTAACGCTCTCCCTCCCTATTCCCCACCCCCTGACTGGCCCTGGTGTGTGATGTTTCTCTCCCTGTGTCCATGTGTTCTCATTGTTCAACTCCCACTTAAGAGTGAGAACACGTGGTGTTTGGTTTTATGTTCCTGTGTTACTTTGCTGAGAATATTGGCTTCCAACTTCATCAATGTCCCTGCAAAGGACAGGAACTCATTTTTTTATGGCGGCATAGTATTCCATGGTGTATATGTGCCACATTTTCTTTATCCAGTCTACCATTGATGGGCATTTGGGTTCGTTTTAAGTCTTTGCTGTTGTAAATAGTAATGTTCATTCTTTTATTTGTCACTACTTCTCATCTATTCTATTATAGTTTCTTAGATCAAGAAGCAGATAGGTATGTTATTTCCTTTCTCTCTTAACCAATTCTCAGCGGCCTCTGAGGTTAAAAACATTTTTCTATAATTTCAAGTTCTGATGACTTTCAGGGAATCATCTTAGGGGCCTTCTTAATGCCTTGGAGACTTTTAGATGATGGGGTAGTCTACTGGTAGCCTGAAATTTTCTTGATCTGTTCTCATAAGGACACCACTCTCATGAACCAGTGAAATTAGGAACACTTTCTGACACCTATAACTTCTTACAGCGCAGTTGTAACTCAAATGTACATATCAGTGAGATCTCTGGCAGGTTCGGTATCTGCATGTCTGTCAAAGATTCCTAGTAAATACTGATTCCTAGTAAATACGAGTGTTGAACTCAAAATCACCTGAATTCTTTATTGATAGGTCCTCATCAATTACTCCTCCATTCACGCCCTGCAGAAGGCTATACTGGAGTGTATCCCATTCTTATACTTCATTGCTACTAGGATCAGGTCTCAGTGCTCTTACCGATTCTGACTTGATATTTAAGGAGCATATCAACCCTATTTCTTCAACAACCTTTTACCTTCTCATGAATATTTCCTGAGCTTCAACAACCTTTTACCTTCTCATGAATATTTCCTGAGCAAGATCTCTCACCTAACATGCAAACAAAAGAGACATTAATATTTTTAGCCATCATGTCTCAGCATTTAGTATTTACTATTTCACTTACACAGATTTCAAGACAAATCTACAAAAAGCAACAGCCAGATCTTTTGTTAAAAAAAAATCTACAGCTGGGGGCAACACTTCTATATTTCAAAACATTACCAGTGGATTACCTTAAAGAGTATACTTTGGATCATTAAGAACTCCAGAAGAACAAAATTTACAATACCATTTTGGGGCTAGAGTACAAGGAGGAAAAAATTTAACGAATCTTCATTTTATATAAATATAACAGAATGTTGAATTTATAGAACTGGTAACATTAGGGAACTCACTTAATTTTATATAACCCAAGGTCCCAAACTCAAGGAATTAATCTGTTAAAGTTGTTGCTCTGTTAGACTAAGGGCCAGTAACTTTGTAACATATGTACTCCAAGACATTAACCCTGGGTAGCAGGGAGCAGACTGAAGTTAAAGTTGATGCAATATAGGAAGCAGTCTTCTTATAAATGGAAAAAGGTGAGATCACTCTCAACAACTGTCATCTTGTAAATAAGAAAAGGGGCATACAAGTTGCTCACCATTAATATAGTTGCGATTTGTCAGAAATCTATCTTCAAGGGTTGGTCTCATAAAGGAAGAAGTCCCAGAAAATTCTGGGTAGTGTCCTCCAGGGATATGAAAGGGAGGTAAAATCATTCCAAACATGGTTGAATCCAAGTGAAGAAAATAACATTGCACCAGACCCTAGAGCTGAGGGTCACATGAAGAAAGCTAGTAAACCAAGATGCAAAGGCTGAACATGGAGTTAAAAATAAGATGATGAGAAGACCAAGTTACAGGGTTATTCTAAGGGAGCAAACGCTAGGACAAACGTGCAAGGCAGGGACTCCTGCTGCTTCACGTCTTTTACCTGTGTCTTCCCATTGTGCTAGTTAATTCCACATTGGGTGCAAGGTGAAATGACTGACATCAGCTGTGAACCCATCTGGATCTGGGCTTTTTTTGGGGGGTAGGCTCTTAATTTCTGCCTCAACTTCAGACCTTGTTATTGCCGAATTCTACCAGACATACAAAGAGAAGCTGGTACCATTCCTTCTGAAACTATTCCAAACAATCCAGAAACAGGGAATCCTCCCCAAATCATTTTATGAGACCAACATCATCCTGATACCAAAACCCGGCAGAGACTCAGCAAGAAAAGAAAACTTCAGGCCAATATCCATGATGAACATAGATGCAAAAATCTTCAATAAAATACTGGCAAACCGATTGCAACAGCACATCAAAAAGCTTATCCACCATGATCAAGTAGGCTTCATCCC
>PVKV010034023.1:0-18104 GCA_004027835.1 Alouatta palliata
ACTCCCACACAATAATAGTGGGAGACTTTAACATTACATTGGCAATATTGGACAGATTAATGAGACAGAAGTTTAAGAAGGATACCTGGGACTTGAACTTAGACCTCGAACAAGTAAACTTAATAAACATTTACAGAACTCTCTACCCCAAATCCACAAAGCATACTTTTTTTTTCAGTAACACATCACATCTATTCTAAAAGTGACCACATGGTTGGGAGTAAATCACTCCCCAGCAGTTGCATAGCATTTCATAGGTTTAAATGAAATATTGGTTGGCTGTTTGTTATTTTCCTCCCTTATTCCTTCCTGTCTCCATTGTATAACACAATTATTAGTATAAGAGAGCTTTTTAATATCCATTTTTAGACTGCATTTTAGCCTGGGCAATAGAGCAAGATTCCCGTTCTCTCTCCCTCTTTTTCTTCTTCTTTTTCTCTTTCTTTCATTCTCTTTTTCTTCCTTCTTTCTCTCTTTTTTCTTTTCTTTCTTAAAAAAAAAAATATCTGACTCCCATGTTTATTACAGCATTATTCACAATAGCTAAGACATGGAAACAATTGAAATTTCCACTGATGAATAAATGGATAAAGAAATTGTTGTGCATGGTATATATATTAATATATATATATAATACACATATATACACACACACATGCGCACACACATATAAATATATTCCACTGCACACGTGCATGCGTGCACACACACATGCACACACGCAATGAAATGTTTTGCAGCCTTAACAAAAGAGAGTCTACCATTTTGGAAAACAATGAACCCAGAAGATACTGTAATAAGTAAAATAAGCCATACAAGGAAAAGCAAAATAGTATATGATCTCACTTATATGTGGAATCTGAAAAAAATTGAATGTATAGAAACAGAGATTAAAATGGTGGTTATGAGAGAGGGGCAGGCAGGGGTGGTGGTGGTGGTCATGGGAAATGGGAGCTACAGATGAAAGGGAATCAAGTGGCTGTTATGTAGGATCAATAAGTTTAGAGTTCTAATTACAACATGAGCACTATAGTTAATAATATTTTATACTGGCAATATGCTAAGTAATTTTAGGTACTTGATATTATTTGGATTTCTGTTTCTGCCCAAATCTCATATTGAACTGTAATCCTCAATTTTGGAGGAGGAGCCTGGTGAGAGGTGATTTGATCATGAGGGAGGATTTCCCTCTTGCTCTTCTAGTGATAGTGAGTGAGTTCTCACAAGATATTTTAAAAAGAGCTGTAATGTAATTTAAAAAACATGATCTGGTTGTTTAAAATTGTGTAGCAGCTCCCTCTTCACTCCCTTCCTCCTGGTCCAGCCATGTAGGACGTGCCTGCTTCCCCTTTGCCTTCTACCCCATGATTGTAAGCTTCCTGAGGCCTCCCCAACCATGCTTCCTGTATATTCTGTGAAACTGTGAGCCAATTAAACCTCTTTTATTTATAAATTACCCAGTCTCAGGTATCCTATGTAGCAATGCAAGAATGGACTAATATAGTACTTTTGCCACAAAAAAGAAGAAAGGGGAGGAGGAGGAGAAAGATGGTGACTATGAGGTAATATGTTAATTTTCTTGTCTCTAGTAATCATTTCACTATATATATTTGTGTCAAGATAAGTATCTCAAAACATCATGCCATACATCTTAAATATACATAATAAAGAATAATTCTAAGAGGAGACATCAAATATAAATTCTCTCAACTTTCTATTTTCCTTACAAAGATTTTGCTATATCTTTCCATTTACTATTTTCTCTAAATGTCTGAGAATTACGGCCCTTCTCGTTTCTAAGGATAAACCCTCCATATAATGCTCAAGTCTTTGTAGTCTTAAAAACCCTATCTTTTAATGCAGCTTCAATCTCAAGACATTACTTTACCTGTGTCTTTGCTTCTGGATGTCAACTTCCTCACTGCCACACTTTTTTACCCTTTAGTCACCTGGTGGGCTTCCAGTCACCAAGTCTCACAATCTACGATTGTTCTTTGTTTTCCTCATGTTGCTGCTAATCACCTTTGTGTTGGTCTGTTCTTGTGTTGCTATAAAGAAATATCCATCACTGAGTAATTTATAAAGGGAAGAGGTTTAACTTGGCTCACAGTTCTTCAGGCTGTATAGGCATGGCACCAGCATCTGCTCAGCTCCTGGTGAGGGCTTCAGGAAGCTTGCAATCATGGTGGAAAGTGAAGGGGAGCTAGCACATCACATAATGAGAGCAGGAGCAAGAGAGAGAGAGCAGGAGCAAGAGAGAGAGAACGGGGGTGGGGGCACCAGACTGTTTTAAATAACCAGATCTCACATGAACAAACAGAGCAAGAACTCACTTATCACCAAGGGGGTGGTGGTAAACCATCCACATGAGATCCACCTCCATGATCCGATCACCTTCCACCAGGTCCCGCCTCTAATCACATTTCAACATGAGATTTGGAGGGGACAAAATATCCAAACTGTAGCAACCTCCTCTTTGGAATTTGTTTCCTTCTACTTGTAAATTGCTAAATCCTCCCTGACTTAATGAAACTGACAAAGTATCCCGGCAAGCCCAAGATGAGAGAGGCTGACTGTGCTCATTACAGTGGTTGAGACTTGGGCTTGGAAGTGCGCGGCTTTTATATAATCTGGAAGCCCATCCAGTAAGGTAAATGCCAAATCTGGAGGACACAAAGGAAAGTCATACCTGGAGTTATGGAGCCAATATTTAGAGCTGGGAACACTTTATCACAGCAAAAGCCACTGGAATTAAGGAGGGAATTGGAGTTGAAGAAGATAGTCCTGAGTGATAGCTTGCCATTTGCTCATGTTTGAGGCTTGCCTCTGTGGGCTGACGGGGGGCATCACACATCGGTAGGCCTGTCTAGTTTTAAGGCTATGGCTGCATCAGCCACATCACTGTTTTGAGAATGTCTTTTAGGCAGGGTTGATGTGGCCAATCTTTATGTTTTCCCAGTGGAATTATTTGATGAGGTCTAGTGAATTCTTAAAATAAGACTCTTTTACCAAATAAGTTCTTTAGTCTCCATCCTTTCAATTGCTGCAAGAATTGATGCTTCGAGGATTCAAAAAATTTTTATCACTCTCTAATCGGGTTCCCTACTTCCGTCGAATGGGTCGAACATGGGTCTATATGTTCTTTAAAAGACAGTCAGGAGAGACTGAGGACGAGGTTAAGGGTAAGTTGTAGGCAGTTTGTGATAGATATTACTAGCTCAAAATGTTCCCTCTATCAGCAACTCATTTGAGGATGCTGAGTGAATCAGGGAATGTTGTCATCCATTAGTGATCTGGACAGTGGTAAAAGAAATAGACGGATTGGATCAGGTGATTAACTGGGCAGAGTGAGGCTTTGTTCTGCAAAACTTCCCGATGTTCTGGGTTTCTAAAAGCATATAACTAGAGGTGGTGGCCTGCTTCACTCAATTCCATAGATATATAAAATCTGACCTCTCACAAATAGGAACTATTAATAACATTCACTGATTGAGAGCGTACAATGACATCCAAATGCTTCATGCTTTGCCTATGGGCAATGTTGCAAATAAGCATGTTTTCCATGTGAGTGTGTGTGTACCGTGATTTTCTTTTTAACTTATTGCAGCCATTTTTCTGTATTATCATTGTGCTTTTTGATAGCAATGACCCTGACATTCTCTTTCAGTTGAAGATTTACAGTACTTTGACAACAGTGACACTGCTGTTTCACTGATTAGCCATTTAGGACTGCAATTTGATCAGAGGTAAAGAAAAGAATGATACCTTCAAGTCAAGCACACAGACAAACCTCCCTTGTTGAGCATTCAGTCTTTGCATCAATTTCTTTCCTTAGTAAATACTATTCACCCTCATTATATTACTCCACTGAACAACCACATTAAATGATATATCTCAAAAAACACTTTCATTGCCCAGGGTTGTTCAGTGGTCCCATTGGATTATTTTATGTACTTGTATTAATTGTAGTCATTGCTGTTAATGCTATAGGCTCTCCTGTTCCCTTGTATTAATTTGATTACCCAAGGTAGCTTTGTTGAGAGCACTATATACAATAAGGTGTATTATTAGCAGTAGTTTTTAAAATCATTTGCAAGCAAATTGCTATGTCAATGCCCCATAATAATGTTGACTACTTTTATTCTTCTCAAAGTCCTTTTTATTCCTTCAGAAATAACTCACACTCTTAAGAACCTGCGGTGGAAACTAAAATATGAACCAGTGTGCATCATAATGGAGCCCCCCCCAGGGTAATAACATTATTTCCATTCTAAGGGGATTGTGCATTTAACAGTCATAAGGAGAGGACCCATGCCTTGCCTCACAGCTGTGCTGCGGTCTTTTTATTTTAAGTCTTTCCCTCTGTTGAAGAACACTGAGGTTTGTTCTAACTTGGGAGGACATTTTCAAGGATATTTTCTTTTCTCCCTAATTCTTACATGCGCTGCCTATGTTAGCTGTGCTACTCTGACTCTTAGCTTACTACTTTCATTTGTCCACTCTTGCTCTTTCAGTCTCTTAAAACATCTAAGTCCTTTAAATACCACATTTCTGATCCAAGCCTCCCACTCTCCTGCCCACATGATAGTATCAGAAACTTTAAAGTGGAAACATTTTCCTTTCCAGAACAGTTCTTCAGTGTCAGCATAGAATGGTTTTAGCCCTGATAATGTGTAGTTGGGATGAATTAGACAATCTTCCCTTTAGCATCACTGTTTGGGCTGTCTCTTTAAGAACCATTCAGAGAGGAGAAAAAGCAGCTTCATTCCCCAGATCATAAGCCTACATCAGGCAAAAGAGAGTTTTTTAGCTTTGGGGAGTAGAAACCAAAAAAATTTAAATTTGCCTCAAGATGGGAGCAGCTTGTGCCTAGTGGGAAATTGCATTGTTGACACTTTGATAATGATCAGATCCTGACTTAAGTTCTAATAATAGCTCCTATTCATCAAGCACTTACTATGAGCCAGATCTATATAAAGGTACTTTAAATATGCAGCAGTTGTAAATTTGAGCCTATAATGCAGATTGTGTAAACATATCTTTTTTTTTCCAGTGTAAAGTCGTTTTTTTTAATTCTTTTTTTAAAAATTGAGATGTAATTTAATTTGCACTTAAAAGGATAAAATTCAACGACCATTAGTAGATTCACAAGGTTGTACAATCATCAACATTATCTAATTCCAGGAAATTTTAATGACTCAAGGAAGAAACTCCATGACCATTAGCAGCCTCTCCCTATTTCCTCCTCTTCCCAACCTCTGATGTCTAACAATGTACTTTCTGTCTCTGTAGAGTTGCTTATGTTAGGCTTTTATATAAATGGAATCATACAACATGTAAACTTTTGTGTCTGGCTTCTTTCACTTAGCATAATGTTTTCAAGCTTCATCCATGTTGTAGCATGAATTAGTACTTCATTCCTTTTTATGGCCGAATGATATTCCATTGTATGGATATACCAGATTTTGTTTATTCATTCGTCAGTTGATGGACATTGGGTTATTTCCAGTTTGGGGCTATTATGGATAATACCGCCATGAATATTTGTGTACAAGTTTTTGAACATTCGTGTACGTATGTTTTCATTTCTCTTGCATGAAATATAATTGCTGGGCCATATGGCAACTGTGTTTAACTTTTCAAGGGACTGCCAAACTGTTTTCCAGAGCAGCTGCACCATCTAATTCCCACAAGCAATATACAAGGATTCTAATTTCTACACATCCTCACCAATATGTTATTATCTATCTTTATTATTATAACTATCCTAGTGGGTATGAGGTGTATCTAATTGTGGTCATGCCTTATATCTTATTGTATATCAGTCAACTTACTTTCTGTTGTAAGCTTCTATCCTGCCAAGGATAGAAGCTTGGCAGGATAGAAGCTTACAATAGATAGTAAGCTCAGCAAAATAGTAAATTCGGCAAAACCACTGAACTCAGTGATTTTCAGTGTTTGCTATGTGAGGTCATGTTGAGGTCTTAGAAAACTTACACAGTCCTGGATATCAATAGATCAAAAACGAAGCTGTTTGGTCATTGAATTGTCCGCACAGATAACGCCTAAGTCATTGTAGCCCACATGGCCATCATATGTTATCTCTATCCCTCTTAAAACACTCAAGCCTTTTGTGAGATGGCTTGGTGTTCATTAGCATAGGGGCATCGTGCAGCTATGTTTTATTTTTTCTTCTTTTTCTATTGAAACTGTAGGTGATTAATTGCACTGTATACCTGACTCTCAGGCTTCTCATGTGCTGCTTCAAGTCAGGAAAAGTATAATTTGTACAAAAGCCATCAAATATGGATTTAAAAAATCTTCTAGGTACAAACTTAGCCATGGTGGTTCGATTTGCAGAAGGATGCATTGAACCCAATATTAGGAGGAGGTGTTGAGTGTGGCAGGGGTACCATTGTTCTTCATTTCAGGACAATGTCTTGGTTACTGAAGTTGGTTATGCTAGATTTTTCTGAGATGTTTACCTGCTTCTGCCCTCCCAAGAGCTGTGTCCAGGTTGGCTGTGTCCCACTGCATTTGGGTCAGAGACCACATACCCTCTCTTCAATGCTGATCTCACCCACAGGGAAGTCAGGTAATAGAGGCAAACAGGTGAATTTACTTTTTGCAGCTGCTGCCTTTTCTTCCAATGCGTTTCTTTCATGTATTAGGTTTGCAGTTTTTGCCATTGAAAATAATTGCAAAAACTTCAATTACCTTTGCACCAAACTAATGATAACACAGGCTCCACTCTGCCTGCACTTCTGTCATCAAAATCTGCTCCTCAATATGCTACCATCAGTCATTCTTATTCTCTATCAATTCACCTACATTTACCAGGAATCTATTTGTATTTGAAGAAGCTTCATCTTGCATAGTGGTAAAAACACTTTTCTTCATCAACAAAAAAATTAAATTTCAGTGGAGCAGACTAGCTTATGGGTTGATTTGCTTAGAGTGGGATTCATGTTGGGGATAATGTTGAATGCTAACATTTAAAGAACACTTAATTCCATGTTAGAGAAAAGCTAATGCTTTATATGACTTATTTCATTTAATAACGGTAACAACAGCTCTTAGATGCAGGTATTATCATGCTATTTTACAAGAGACAACATGACACTTAGCAATGTTAAGTGATTTTCGCCAGGTTGGTTGGTTAATGATTGATGGGGACTAGAATTTTGATTCAGGACTGTTTGAATCCAAAGTCCTCTCTTATTAGCCACGTCTCCTTTCATGCTTAACTTTGAGATCTCAAAGACAGATTGGAATGCTATAATTGGAAATTAGCGAGTTTCCAGTAAAGACAGAGTGACTGTAGATTTGGTAGAAGAGGTATAATGTATTTTAAGTATTATTTAAAAGAGGTTTGATAAGTGCCCCTTCCTAAAATATTACCAGCTCCAAACTTTTATCTTCCCAAGGAATCATTTATAATTGTATTCTTTGGATACAGGCTTTTAGATTTCAGTAGTTCAGATTCCCAGGTGTGTATGTGTGTGTGTGTGTGTGTGTGTGTGTGTGTGCATTTATGAAAGAGCCCATCATACCTTTAGCCATTGCTAGTCAGCTAGCTGCTGTTTTTAGCAGGGATTAATTTCTGAACCAGCACTGAAGAATTGGAACATAGATGGACTCACTTTCTGAACAAAAAATGTGGAGGGTGGAAGGTACACAAGGACCAGGGTAAAGTGTGTTCTGTAGGAGGCCAATCTCTCCCTTATTAACTGGACTATTGACACAGATAGTTGCAAAGACAGTCTGAAAGAACAGGTAAAATCTGTTGATATGACAAGAAGGGTCGCCTGCATTGTAGTGATGAAAACAGAGGTAGTTAGTGCTGTGGTTTATGCTGAAGCGGAGAGGCAGCTTAGAGAAGGCAGGACATTATACTTTCTAATTATATAATATTGTATTGTCAGCTTTTTCCCATTTTTGGCTTCTTTCCTTCGTCTCCCAAACAGACTCAGTTCACCATCCTAAAGGAAATCCCATCATTTTCAAACTCTTAAGAGATTGTGTTCTCCTCCCACTTTCTTACGATGTCTCTTTGGCCTTCTCTTCCCCTTGTGATCAGGCTCTGCCTCCACCATCCCGCTGAGACTGATTTCACTGAGCATACTAAGAAACAAAGCAAAGCAGAGCTCCTAATTGTCTTGTCCAAAGGACGTTTTACTGCCTTGTGCTACCACATTGTTTGCAGCATCTAGCTCTGAAAATTATATCCTCCTCCTTGAAATTCTCTTCTCCCTCATACTGTTTATTATTTTTTTATTCTGTTTTTCATTTGCTACATTTATATATTATCCAATCAATGTATTCATGTGCTAGGGCTGCTGTAACAATGTCCTACAATCTGGGTGGCTCAAGCAGCAGAACTTTGCTGTCTCACAGTTCTGCAACTGTGAGAGGCTGAAAGTGATTGGTTCCTTGTGAGGGCTGGGAGGGAAGGATCTGCTCCAGGCCTTTCTCCTTGGCTTATAGATGGCCATGATTTCCTTGTGTCTTTTCACATAGCTATTCCTCTATGTGTGTCTGCTTATGTGTCTATGTGTTCAAGTTTCCTCTTAATCATAAGGATGCCAGTCATATTGAATTGAGGTCTACCCCAGTTAGTTCATTTTCATTTGATTACCTCTGAGAAGACCCTATCTCTAAATAAGATCACATTCCAGGGGGATAGGATAGTGGGGGATAAAACTCCAGCGTACCTTTTATGTGAGCGGCCATAATTCAATCCGTAACATTCAACAAACTTCTGTTGGTTGTCTGTGATTTGCTGGACATTGAGCTAGTTGGGAGTTTGCATATATAGTGACCGAGCAGATACTTTCAATGAGACTCAAATTTAGTGGGGAGATAACCCCGGCCTGAGTTGTACGCTGGTCCTGACTGGATGGTGAATGAACACAACCTGCCAGTTCTCTCCCCAGCCCTACCCTAGAGATTCCCCAGTGGTAAAAGAACATGTAGGAGTCTAAAAAGTAAAAGCAAAGACTGTAAGAAACCCTGGGAAGACAGAGTGCAATTGATGAGGGTGCCATTATGTGTAGGGAGTGACAAGCAGAGGCAGGGAAGGGCCGGCTGCCACAGTTGGGGAGAATCTTCACTGTGCGCTGTTCTCTCTGTTACACTGCCTGTAACGGCTAATGGGCACTTTTCTCTCCATAGTGGAACAGGAAAATGGTTCAGCCCCAGCCCTGTGTGCAGGGGTAGGTGATCTTGAGATTATTCCAATCTAGGAGTAGTAGGATAGCGTTAGGAGAAGACAAGCACAAGGGTAGGCTAAGTGGCCCACTTTCAGGCATTCCCTCCCTTTAGTTTCCCAGGTGCAGGGTCACTTGCTAAGCAAAAAGCAGTCAGGGGTGATCAAACCCAGATTGTGAACACATCACTAACCACAATAACTGATGCCTCCAGGAGAGGGAAGAGTCACAGGCAAAGTAATCAGAGAGTGAACAGCATACATAGCCAAGAAAAAAGGGAAATCATGAACACCCTAAACAGAACCAGGATGAATAGAACAGAGAGATAAAAAAATTTGAAATATACACAATAATTATCTTCAAGTTCATAAGGGAAGGTACCATAATGTGAAGCAGAAACAGACATGTCTGCTTTTAGAGGGAACCTGAGTGTATATCATTATGGGAGTGGATGATTTAATGTCATAAATCTAACTGTAAAATACTCTATAAGAGGAGAAAATCACAAATTTGATATAAAGCATGAAAAAATTCTTATTTTTAATAAAGAATTAAGTAGCAAAAGTAGGAAATAAAATGAAATTTTATCTAAAGGTTTACATATTTATAAAACAAGACCTGAAGGGCACATTGGCTCATGGCTGTAATCCTAAAGGTTAATACTTTAACCCTAACACTTTGGGAAGCCGAGATGCGTGGATTGCTAGAGCTCAGGGGTTTGACGTCAGGCTTGGCAACATGATGAAATACCCCATCTCTACAAAAAAAAAAAAAAAAATATCCAGCATGGTGCCTGTAGTCCCAGCTACAGGGAGGCTGAGGTGGGAGGATCACTTGAGCATGGGAAGTTGAGGCTGCTGTGAGCTTTCATTGCACTACTGCACTCCAGTCTGAGAGACAGAGTGAGCCTCTATCTCAAAAACAAAAAACAAACAAAAAACCCCCACTACCAACAAAAACAAGACTATACATATTACAAGCATATGTAAAACCATATATCAAATCTATTATTAATAAATGATTACCTGCTGGGGAGTTGATGAGAATGAGAACATAGGCTCAGAAAAGAAAGAGAAAAATATTATATAAAACAAGAAAAAATCAACTGTATACCTAAAAACAAAACATATTTCTCTAACCTCTCTGACCACACTCTTCTTGGTTTTTATTCTAATTCCTTTTCCTCTTTCCATCCCTGCAGTATTAATATTCTAATTATTGGCTCTTCTGTGTTGTTGTTTGATAAGCAATTTCACTATAGCTATGATATGAACAAGGACCTAGTTCCAAATGAACATCTCCAGTTTCCTTGTGCCTTCTGACCTCTGGTCTTGTACCTCTAGCTATTGACCAGATTCCTCTCCCTGAGTGCACCAAACACATCTCCAAGTGCCTGGGTCTTGCAGTGAACATGGTCTATAGAAATGGTGGTTTCCATCTTCTAGCGTTGTCTCTAGCCTCAAATTCATTTTGCCTGCAGGTGAAATGATATGAAGTGGAAGGAGGTACAATAGTGTCAGAGGTCAAACATGCTCTATTTTATAGTTTTCCTGACAATCGGCTCTGAGACATCCTGCTGCCCCAGAAATGGGATTAGAGGTCACGCTGATGGGATAATCCCTTTGGGGCTTTGTAGAGATGTTCTCAGAATATTATCCCAGATTGTCTTAGGACTGGTATGTCACAACGTGTTTGGCATTGCACAACATGCTGAGCACATAGGAATGCAAATGTTTGGAGTTGAAATAAATATAAAAACTCATGGAATTTTGTGGTTGTCAGGCTCAGCAGTGTTATTGTTTTTTAGTGAAGCCTCAGAGGTGGGCTTCTAGTCTGCTTACCCCACTTCAGCTAGAGGAGCTTTGGTGAAGAGTAGAGTGGTAAAGAGCACAGACTTTGGGGCTGGAGTCCTATCGCAGACTCACTGTGCATAGTTGTGTGACCTTAGGAAAGTTTAAATCTCTCTGTTCTTTAGTTTCTTTCTCTGTAAAATGGAATTTACAGCCATCCTTGCCTTAGAGGATTTTGTGAAGATCAAGATAAGCAAAATACCCATGAGGCATTTAGAATTGAGGCACCCGCAGAGTACATGCTCAAGGAACACTCTTACTGCTGCTGCTCTTAATTTATTTCAGATAATGGAACTTGGAATAAGAACTGATTTGAAAAAAAGTTGTTTAAAAAAGTTTAGAACTTCCAATTTTTAGTTTTCTTTCAATGATTTAACAGATAAAGAGGCCAGAATTCACCCATAATCATGCAGTTAGTAATAGAGTGAGGATGAGGTCTTAAGGGTCTGACTCCCAGCCAGGGCTCTGTCCAGCATACCTGTATCAGGTACTGTGGACATCCCAGCTCCCTTCCTGTGTCAATCAATTCTTCTTGGGTCACTAGAAAGAGAAACAAATTCAAACTGGCTTAACTAGAATAAGACTTTATCTAGCCCTGGTCACACTTCTTTTCAGGTCTGCTAGCTCATATCTCCTTAGCTTAGCAGTCTCCCTACCTTTCCAAGGAAAACTCTGCCTAATTATGACAAAACCCAATGACTTGCTCTCATGCTCTTATAGGCCCAGCATGCTTGTGTGTGTGTGCATTTCTTAACCAATTATTGTGGCCAAGGTGTCCAACAACTCTTCCTGACCAGTTGGGGTCAAGCGTCTAACTGTGGAGCTGGAGATGGGTGGGTTAGTCATCCCCTCATACTACAGTGGTTTTTAGTGCAAGAAGAGGATACTCCCCTAATAACAATTGAGAAAAGAGAAATGATTGTTGGGAAGGCAAAAACAATAGAAGTCTTTATTTCCAAAAATTGACTTAATCTCACATAGAGCTAAGTAACTTAAGTAAACAGTCCTGGAACTTAAAAGAATTGTACCATCTCAGTTTATATTATCAACCAATCCACTGCTGATTAAATACAATTCACCCCCATCCTTTGCTTCCCTTGATGGTTGCTGTCTTAGTACTGCCCACATGACTGCTCATCTCTTGCTCTTTTTACTCAACCAAAGACTGAGATGATCAGGAAGGTGCTTTTGTAAATTAGTACCTAAAGTTTAAAATGGACTAGGAAGGTATGGTGTGTAACGTTGTATGTGATTTTGCATTGCCATCAGTTTTCCCTGAGTCTATCAGTTTTTGGTTACAATTTGCGCATGGGTATTGTACCTTTGAGACCCTCTGGGAATACAGAGTGTCACTCTTTGACTATTAAATATGGTGAGCTATGGGGATACGAGGACCCAGCATGCTCAAGCTGCCTTTTCTGTTCCTAGTGCAATTCTAAGACACTGGCATTGAAGTCCCTAAATAACCAACACCTCTCCCCATGTGCCATAATCACAATTAGCCTGATTTGAAGCATTCCAGTTACAGTTTAGAAATTCAGCCTTCAGGAAAAGAGAAGCAGAAACTTCCCGTGGAGGGTCCTCATTTGTAGAAATTTCTTTGTTTGCCCTGATTGGCAAAGCCCTAGTGAGAAAAAATTTCTTTTTTATTATGGTGAGTTACCGATGCTAATATATGGCACTCAATGTTGTTTGCTATCTATTTTAATTTATTACTTTGCACTGGCTCCCTGAAGAGACTGCATCACAGAAAAGCACAATTTCATAAATCTAATAAACAACTAAACACATACATGCCTTTGTGCATTGACACCACTTGATATCTCTGCATTTTCATAAGTGTGTGCTGTTATGATTGCAAAGACAGCTATTTGTACTTATTTGTGCATGAGTAATTCCTCCAGTTTCCTTGGATGTAAAGCCAACGGCAGACATTGGCTGCTTCTCTGCACATTTCTGTGTGTACAGAGGGATCTATAAATATGAATGCTCTTACTTTCAGAGTTTGAAAATAAAACGACGAAATATTTTTTGAATGGAACTAGTCTTGCTTTTAATTCACACCAGCTCTCTGGAGAACATGCTAATAAAACCACTGTAACAATCACGTGTTTCTTAGGAAACATCAGTATAATTAGCCCTTTCAAGAAGAGAACAAAACTGTATTGGAAACCTCAATTTGAAATACAGTGAGGCCAAATACCTAATTATAGTGATGTAGTCCTTTTTCTTTTTCTCTGATATTCTGGCAAAACATTATTTTATGCCTTTGTTCCCCTTCAGTGGGCATAATAGTCTTGACATAAACCTTGCAGGTAGGTGGGAAAATCTCCTTCGCATTTCTTGTTCTTTTGGAGGATATTCTTGGAAATAACCAAACAAGTAGTCTGTTTAGAGGCTACCCCTGGAAAGTCAGGAGGAGTCTTTTCTTAGCCACATTCCTGACAAAGATTTCTGTTTCTTCTCCCTTCCCATCCCCAGGATGCTCAGTACCCTTGAATTTTTCCTTCCTCACTTGTAATCCCTTCCTGCACAGAAGGGATTACAAGTGAGGAAGAATAATTCTCAATTTACACAGTAGGGTGGGTTTTCGAAGTCAAGGAAGATCTTTGAGGGCGTTGGGATGGTTTGTGGAGAAGCCTCCTTGGAAGATTTAAACTGGAAACCTTACTTCCTCCAGGAGCGTCTGGCACTTAAGCACTGTATACGGAATGAAATGTTTTGTCCCCTAGTGAAATGAATTTCTCTATAAGCAGGATGGGGAAATATTTGTGTTTTGGGAGTCCTTCCCTGGAGGAAGGGAAACTGGAAGAACAAATAACATAAGCAGAATATATACAGCTGGTGAAAGCGGGGATTTCCAAGTGACTGCTCCAGTGCTCTAACTATAGCCCTTGAGGTTAGAAGTTAAAACACTTCACTTTGCACCTGACTTAATGACTACCCTGAGGGAAAAGTTGTTCTGGTTGATAGGACTAGGTCTCTCTCTTTACTTCTTGATTGCATCTGAAGCATGGAAGAAGCTGAACAATGACGATCTTAAATACTCCAGTGTGATTTCACTGCCACAATACCTAAAACACATCTGATTTTATTGGTGTCTTGATTTTCAGCCATTACTACAGTTTCCTAATGAAAGCTCACATTACAAATTAGAGAGTTAAAGAGGAAAGGCAAATTAGTGGGAACATTTGCACTTCAATTTGATTTATAGGAAACCACTCCTTTAGTGTTTTCTTTATTATTTTTTTCTCAAATATGTGAATAAGTTACAAAATTTTAAATGAAAACTATGTTTGAAACACATCTGGAGACACAGGGTACCGTCACTAGTTATTATCTTTTCTCTGGAAATGATTTGAAAAGTTGTCAATAAGCCTTTCCCAACTTGTAGCTTTCTGAGGCACTTAGGATGAAATCTGGACTTACTTACCGTAGTTTATCAGCTCAGCACCGGACGCTGTTTAACTCTCTAGCCTCTTCTTTGTTCTCATATTCTAGTTTCTTTGAATTTTTCTGCACCCGGAGTCCACCCTACTTTCTCTTGGCTCTAATAGTCGATGTGCATTTCCTTAGCCTGGAATACTCGTTGCCCCACTCTTCATCTGATAAACTCTTATTTAGCTTCAAATTTCAGCTTAAACACCATGCACTTTCCTGGACCACAGAGGAGGTTGGTTTCCTTGTTATTTATGCTCTTCATACTCTGTCCAACTTTTGAAACCCTCTTTCCCCATCCCATCAAATACATAGGATTTTTTTTTCAATATCTTTCTTTGTCACTAGAGTGTAAGCTTCCTAAAGACAAGATTGTATTTTTGTCTTGTTCACCACTATTAGCACTAGCCTCAGCACATAATAGTCACTCAATAAATATTTCCTGAATAAATCCATGCTGTAAAACTTTTCATAAAAAGCCTCAGTCTCTTTCTCTTTTTCTGGCTCTCTTTCTCTCTCTTATCTATTAAGGGACAAGAAAAGAGTCAGCAAATCTAACATTAAAACTGTGGTGCCATTTTCAATGTAAATAGTTCAAAATGGGCTTATTTTTTAAAAAAAGCAGGACCTTAAGAAGCTTTCTGCGTGTTCACCATGCTTCTTGGTAGTTACTTCCAAGACCTAGCAATAAAATATTCCAAGAATGGGCTTTAACTCACAGTGGTTCTTTTCTCTGATCTATGCTGGAAACACTAATCTTTCAGCTCCCAACCTCTGGGTCTAGATAGAATGGACCGGAAGTTTTGACCAATCCGACAGTGAAGTTTAGATTGAGCAAAGAATTCTTAGTCTCCTTGTGTTGATCATAATGACTCTGAACAGCCACAAGATATAGAATGTAAGTGAGTTAAACATTAGTAAACCTTTACTCAAATTCCTATGCCATGAAAAGACTGCCAATGAGTGGCAGTCAATAAGTACTTCAATAAGTACTTCATGTAGGGCTTGCTAGGCAGGGGTCTACATTCTGACCTTATCCCAACAGTTCACTCTCTAACCCTATGAAATCAGCCTAACTTCCTGTCTTTGCTTTTGCAGGACAAGGAGGCAATTCAATTGCAAAAGTATCCAGCTTACTCTTGATTTAACGCAATTGCTCTCTCAATCTTTGCTACATATTCTTAGCTCCACGGGAACTTTCCATTATTAATGCAGCTTGATTTGGGACCATTAAATTGTTTAAATTGTAATCAGCTTTAAAAATTATTTTATCAACTTTTTAGCTTCTAAAATGTTTTTAAAGCATGTAAGTCCTGAGTAGCCCATACATAGCCTTAAATCCCTATAGGTGGTGATCACACTGAATCCAATGACATTTTTAAAGGGAAAGTTACACCTCTGAAAATTCACTTAGGAAATAATACTTTGATTAAATTAAGGATAAGAATTTTAATTATTTTCTTGGACATTTTCTTGCAAAATTTTACAAAAATAGAAACTCTCTTTTCAACCTTACCCCCTACCCCTTCTTTCCCATCAAAGCTTACCCTGGTATTAATAACTTCTACAGAAAGGGTGATATCCGGAAATAATTTATGGTAACGTCATAGTCTTTGCAGCATTTCTGGAACTTCCTCAGAGAAGTTAGAATCTTTCCAGTCTAAGAAAATAAACTTTCAGACAAACATTAATTTATCAGTAAAACGTTTCTGAGGAATAAACCCATTTACATGCTATTGAATGTTGAACACAAATTTCTTATGCCTTCATATTTTCCTGAATTGGTTCTAGTCATTAAGGGTCAAAACAACAGCTCCACAGAAAACCCAGAAAGAGCAGAGGGTCTACCAACAATACAAGGAGACTTCTGATTGAATGAGCTGTCATCTGGATCTGCATAGTTTCTTCATCCTGTTCATTGATCAAGTATTGACTGTAGGCCAGATGCTATGCTAGGTTTTGTAAGGCTGTTCTGTGTATAAGACATGGTCCTTGCCCCAGGAGCTCTTTGCAGTGTCTACTAGAGGCATTTAGAGTAATCTCTGCGTGAGTGCAAGTCATGGATATAGAAAATGAGGTCACCTATGGCAGGAGTCTGAGAGTTCCACCTCCCTCTTATTGTTATTTTAAAGCACATAATGGCATGAGGAGATGAGGAAAATTTTGGTGTACGACTAGAAACACAAGCATGAGGAATATCTCAAAGTCAGCGCACAAAGCTGGCAGCAGTTTGTTTGGCCTTTGCTTCAAGTATCCTGCTGTTTCAGTCTCAGTGCTGATTCTCCTTGAATTTGCTCATGTTACCACACTGTTATCTGGGTTATTACTTTCCCTCTTTGTTTTCATTTTAATAGTGACAGAGAAAGAATCAAGTGTAGCCAAAATGCAGGGACAGTTCTTTAGCCTAAGAAGGCCTATTTAGAATAGAAGATCAAAATATTAAAGAATTAGGAAAGCTTTTTTTTTTTTTAATGAAAAATTCAAGTTGTGCAAGGCCTTCTAGAATTGAACATTTGTGTAAGTTTGGCAGTGCCTGGATTTATTTATTTATACCCTGCCTATTCTGGAAATGGTTTCAAGCAGACTAAAATGAAACACGAAATTCCCCCAAATCACATGTGTTAATGTGGGATAAAATAAATAAAAACAGAGGCAAACACAAAGTGGTTCTGCACTAAGCCTAAAGACACCTACTGTAACGGGGGAGTGAGGGTGTGGGCGGGGGTATGGGGGGGGTCTGAAGATGCTCCCAGTTCCCCAGTGAGATTCTTGGCCACTCTTAACCCAAAGAATGGGGAAAGGGGCCCCTGAGGCATGAGTTTGCCAGTTTGAATAAGTATGGTGGACCCAAAGAGTTTTCTGGAGAAGTGATTTATTAGGCAGAGAGAGAAAGAGAGAAAGAGGGCTTCCACACTGTCCCGGTAGGGGACCCAGAGAAGGAAACGCTATAGGGAGAGAGATCAGCAGAATTTTAACCCTTGAGTTATTCCCTCCCCATTCATGTTCTTGTCCAATGAGAGGAGTTCTTTCAGAAGTCCTCTGGAGTAATTGGTCTTTGAGGCTGACACCAGATTGGCTACTTGGTCCACAACTCTTCAGTTAGAGCCCCCTCCTCCCGGAGCTTTTGGTAAGTTTTTTGGACAAAGGAGACCACCTGGATTTCTCTACCTTGCCTGCTGCTGGAAACCTAGACAAAGAACTTTACATTTGAAAGCCCTCTGGTTCCCGGATGGAGGTGTGGAGCCCGGAAACTGCTGCCTTTGAAACCACGCCCCTTGTGGACCATGGAAGAGTCCTTCACTGCTATGGAGACCAACACACATCTATGAAAGGTAGACCACTCCAGATGGATTAAAGACTTAAACATAAGACCTAACACCATAAAAACCCTGGAAGAAAATCTAGGCAAAACCATTCAGGACATAGGCGTAGGCAAGGACTTCATGACCAAAACACCAAAAGCATCAGCAACAAAAGCCAAAATAGACAAATGGGACCTAATCAAACTCCACAGCTTCTGCACAGCAAAAGAAACAGTCATTAGAGTGAATCGGCAACCAACAGAATGGGAAAAAATTTTTGCAGTCTACCCATCTGACAAAGGGCT
>PVKV010034024.1:0-18103 GCA_004027835.1 Alouatta palliata
CCTGGGTTCAAGCAATTCTCCTGCCTCAGCCTCCCGAGTAGCTGGGACTACAGGCACGTGCCACCATGCCCAGCTAATTTTTGTATTTTTAGTAGAGACGGGGTTTCACCATGTTGACCAGGATGGTCTCGATCTCTTGACCTCATGATCCACCCGCCTCGGCCTTCCAAAGTGCTGGGATTACAGGCGTGAGCCACCGCGCCCGGCTCGGGTTTTGGCTTTTTATTCAATTTCCCTGTCTGTGTCTTTCAATTGGGGCATTTAGTCCATTTAAATTAGGATTAATATTAATATATGTAAGTTTGATACTGTCATTTAATACTGGCAGCTGTTTTGCCCATTAGTTGATGTCAATCCTTCGTTATGATGACACTCTTTTACCTTTTGGTATATTTTTGGAATGGCTAATACTGGTTATTCCGCTCTATATGTAATGCTTCTTTCAGAAGCTCTTGCAAAACAGGTCTGGTGGTAATGAAATCTCTAAGTGCTTGTTTGTAAAAAAATTTTATTTTTCCTTCACTTATAAAGCTTAATTTGGCTGGATATGAAATTCTGGGTTGAAAGTTCTTTTCTTTAAGGATGTTGAATATTGGCCCCCACTCTCTTCTGGCTTATAGGGTTTCTACTGAGAGATCTGCTGTGAGTCTGATTGGCTTACCTTTGTGGGTGACCTGATCTTTCTCTCTGGCTCCCTTAGTATTTTCTCCTTCATTTCAACCCTGGTAAATCCAACAATTATGTGCCTTGGGGTTGCTCTTTTTGAGGAATATCTTTGTGGTGTTCTCTGTATTAACTGGAGTTGAATATTGTCCTGCCTTGCTAGGTTGGGAAAGTTTTCCTGAATAATATCCTGAAAAATATTTTCCAGCTTGGATTCACTCTCTTCATCACATTCAGGTACACCTATCAAATGTAGATTAGGTCTTTTCACGTAGTCCCGTATTTCTTGGAGACTTCGCTCATTCTTTTTTACCCGTTTTCCTCTAATCATGTCTTCTCGTTTTATTTCCTTAAGTTGATCTTCGACTTCCGAAATCCTTGCTCCTGCTTGATCAATTGGACTATTAAAACTTGTGCATACTTCGCGAAGTTCTCGTATTGTGTTTTTCAGCTCCATTAATTCATTTATATTCCTCTCTAAATTGTCCATTCTCGTTAGCATTTCGTCGAACCTTTTTTCAAGGTTCTTAGTTTCTTTGCATTGGGTTATAACATGTTCTTTTAGCCACAGAAGTTTCTTATTATCCACCTTCTGTCAATTCATCACATTCATTTTCCATCAGGCCTTGTTCCCTTGATGATGAGGGACTGCAATCCTCTGTAGGAGAGGCGTTCTGATTTTGGGTGTTTTCAGCCTTTTTGCGCTGGTTTCTTCCCGTCTTTCTGGATTTATCCACCTGTCGTCTATGTTATTGTTGACTTTCAAATTAGGTCTCTGAATGGACGTCCAACTTGTTGGTAATGAAGTTTTTTTTTTCTGTTTCTTAGTTGTCCTTCGGCGGACGCCCCTCCTCTACAGAGCTGTCCCTTCCCAGGTTCAGCTGTGCTTGCTGTAAGAGTCTCAGTCTTCAGCACTTCCAATTACTGTTTTTTTGTGGGGGTGGGACTAGCCGAACCCGGTCATCTGGCTCCCCATCTCAGAGCCGCTTCTTCTTTCCTTTTTTGAACGGTCGACTCTCTCCAGGTGTTCCAGTTGTCCACCCAAAAAAAAGGGACTTGAGTCTATGCAATTTCCCCTAAGCCTGCTGAAACAGCGGTGCTGCTTCGTGGCACTTTTCTGTCCAGGAATCTCCCAGTCTGGTTCCCCACTTCAGTCTCCCCTTCAATCAGCTGAATGGGAGACTCAGTGTTCCCGGAGCTCCAAACGCCAACCAAAAGGGCACCCAGCCCCCGCACACTCCGCACCGAGACCCGCCGCGCCGGGGCTCCGGCAAAACGGCCTCGCCGGCCGAAAAAGTCCCGCTGGCGGCCCGTGAGGTTCCTCCGCAGGGAATGTCCTGGTGCGTGAGTAATAAAAATTCGTCTGAAGTGTGGCGTCCACTCACTCTCTGCACTTACACTGGGAGCTGCATTCCTGAGCTGCTGCTAATCGCCCGTCTTGGATCTCTCTCCGGAACATCATCATGAGTATTTAATGAAAAATATTTCTACGTTGCCTAAACCACAGCTCAGAACACGGTTTGATTCCATGGTAGCTTCACTTTGATAGTGAAGAGCAAGCCAGAAGTGCCTATTTTCCACGCAGTGCTCAATTTGCCAATGTGTTTCCCAGCGGCAAACAAAGCTGCAGAACGAGCCGCTAGTAAAATTCCTAAAGTATTTTTATTGATATAGGCCCTTAAAACCTACTGACTAGATGCGCAATTCCAGGGAGAACATAGGAGAAAAAGTACACAGTGTCGCAAAGGCTATGTTAGCATCAAATCAGAACTCTTTTTTTTTTGGAGACGGAGTTTCGCTTTTGTTACCCAGGCTGGAGTGCAATGGCGCGACCTCGGCTCATCGCAACCTCCGCCTCCTGGGTTCAAGCGATTCTCCTGCCTCAGCCTCCCGAGTAGCTGGGACTACAGGCACGTGCCACCATGCCCAGCTAATTTTTGTATTTTTAGTAGAGACGGGGTTTCACCATGTTGACCAGGATGGTCTCGATCTCTTGACCTCGTGATCGACCCGCCTCGGCCTCCCAAAGTGCTGGGATTACAGGCGTGAGCCACCGCGCCCGGCCCCAAATCAGAACTCTTTACGTTTTATATTGAAAGAGAAAGGCAAAGAACTGTCCATCATGAACAATCCAGTTTTCACCAGAAACACAGAAAGTGAGCGATGCCTTAGACTAGTGACCTTCAGGCCGAGTCCTGGACCAGCAGCATGCAGTAACAGCACCACCTGGAACTTGCACAGAATGCAAATTCTCAGGCCCCAGCCCAGGCCTACTGAGTTAAATGCTGGTGGGGCACAGAGATGGGTGCCCCCTTGGGTGACTGTGTTGTTCCCTAAGGCTGGAAAACCACCACCTTCAAGGCTACCATTTCTGCTTATTCATACCTTCTGTCTTCTCCCTGCTTACCAGGTATAATAACTTTCCTGAATTGTGATAAGCATTCTCTCGATTTTCTTTGTAAGTTTTCCACATATATGTATACTTATGTGGCTCCCCTCGGCTTATGCTCAAAAGAGTAAGTCACTGGCGTGTATGCTTCTGTGACTCGCACTATTTGCCTAACATTCTTTCTTTTTTTTTTGAGACGGAGTCTCGCTCTGGTCACCCAGGCTCTTGTCGCCCAGGCTAGAGTGTCACGATCTTGGCTCACTGCAACCTCCGCCTCCCAGGTTCAAGTGATTCTCCTGCCTTAGCCTCCTGAGCAGCTGGGACTACAGGCACTCACCACCATGCCCAGCTAATTTTTGTATTTTTGGTAGAGATGGGGTTTCACTATGTTGGTCAGGCTGGTCTTGAACCCCATGACCTCGTGATCTGCCCCTCGGCCACCCAAAGTGTTGGGATTACAGGCGTGAGCCACCGCGTCGGGCCCTTGCCTAACATTCTTTCTTATGGCCTGGTTTATCCTGGGTAGCACGCACAGCTGTAGTAAGGCTACCCTCAGCTCTTGAGGCCACCCACGTTCCCAGCCACGTGCGTTTTCCCAGCACAGCTCCTGCTTCATCCAAGCCGCAAGGGGCGTCTTCAGAGTGTGACAGCTAGCATGTGAGTGACATGCCGCCACGGGCGTGTCACATACAGGCACAGAGGGCTCCACAGCATCACGGGGACCTCCTTGGAGCCCAGCGGCCGCACCCTACACCCAGTCAAATACCACTTTATTTTGGCAACAAAATGAATGAATTTCTGAGAATCATTTGAATTGAGACTTTATTCTCAATGTCTCAGGCTTATCCCAGTTTTGTTTTGTATTAATTTCCTCAGGTAAAAAAAATAAACTGTACTCGATGATGAGGTTCCTTTCATGTCTAAGTCGTTGATGATGGACTGCAGATCGATCTAGGATTTACAAACGCTTTTCGACGGGCACATGGCACCTGCCTGTCATCCCAGCTACTCAGGAGGCTGAGGTGTGAGGATGGCTTGAGTCCAGGAGTTGGAGGCTGCAGTGAGCTATGACTGTGCCACCGTACTCAATATTGCATCGAAGAGTGAGACCTCGTCTTAAAAACACAAATAAAACCCACCTTTTAAAGTAGAGGTCCACAGAAATATCCGATTTCTACTGAAGTAATAAAGATGCTGCAGATATTTCCAAATAGTACTTATGCTCACGGATAGCTGAAGACCATAATTTTGGAAAATTAGCTCTGCTGTTAGATGAATAAAACATTAACTATATCAGAAATTTCATTCTTTAATACTTTACTTTTTTTTCTTTTTTTGAGACAGGGTCTCCCTGCCTCAGCCTCCTGAGTACCTGGGACTACAGGTGTGCGCCACTGCACCCCACTAATTTTTGTGTAATACTTTTCATAAAGCCAGGGTTTCACCATGTTGACCAGGCTCGTCTCAAACTCCTGAGCTCAACTGAGCGGCCTGCCTCAGCCTTCCAACAGTGCTGAGATTACAGGCATCAGCCACCGCGCCTGACCAATACTTTACTTCACAGGCTTCCTAAGTGTGCCAGAGTTAAAAATCCTGTTTTCAAGGAAAACCGTTTTACTTAATACTTTTCTTCTCTATTTCTCATTTACAGCTTGGGGCTGCAGGTAGGAGCTGGAGGTCTGGGGGACAGATTTGTACTGTCTCAATTACCAGCTGTGTAACCTTGGGCAATTTATTTTACCTCTCTGTACCTCAAGTTCCTCATACTTGATGGAAGGATGAATACAACGTGAGGATTTGTGGGTCTAGACGTATCTAAACATAGAAAAGGTGTAGTAAGCACATGGCATGAGGACGGGAGGCGACTTTCTATTAGAGGGCTGTCGGGAGGATTGAGTGTTCCTGAGAGGCAGTTGGTGGCATCTAGGGCAGAGGACACGCCGGCTAGTATTACTACAATGAGTAGACAGTGTTACGCTGTCCTCTAAGTGCAAAAACCTCAGGTGGAGAGTATAGTTGAAAGGAAATGTGGCTTCCATATTTCAGCTGTAAAGACTGACTGAGTCAGTGAAACTGGAATCATAACTGGTTTCCTAAATACAGGAATCGGCAAATTATAGCCCGGGGGCAAATCTGGCCTGATGTCCTTTTTTTTGAGACACACTGTCACTCTGTCGCATAGGCTGGAGTGCTGTGGCATGATCTCAGCTCACTGCAATCTCCACCTTCCGGGTTCAAGCAATTCTCAAGCCTCAGCCTCCTGAGCAGCTGGGACTACAGGTATACGCCAATACACCTGGCTAATTTTTGTATTTTTAGTAGCGACGTGGTCTGGAACTCCTGACCTTAAGTGATCTGCCCACCTCAGCCTACGTTACAAGCGTGAGGTGCTGTGCTCACCCACCCCTCCCCACCGCTTTTTCTTTCAATAGCCTCTAATAATGGTTTTTACATTTTTTAATGGTTGGGGGAAAAGAAAAAAAAAATCAACAGAAAAACAGTCTTCCCTGGCAGGTGAAAATGATATAAAAGCCAAACTCTGGTTATAAAGTTCTAATAAAACACAGTCACTACTGGTTTTTCTGTATTGCCTATGGCTGCTTTCACAGTTAACAGAGCTGAGTAGGGGCAACACAAAGCCAAAACTACAAGGCAGGTGTGCACCTGTAAGACTAGTTACTCAGGAGGCTGAGGCAGGAGGATTGCTTGAGCCTTAAAGCTTGAGGCTGCAGTGAGCTGGGACTGGGCCAATGCACTCCAGCCTGGGGAACGGAGTGAGACTCTGTTGGGAGTGAGGGTCCCAAAATAGTCATGCATTGCTTAATAAAAGGGACACGTTCTGAGAAATGCAAGGTTAAGGTTTTTAAAATGGCATATCTGCATAAACAACTTGTCACGAATGGAGCTTGCGGGACTAAAGTTGCTCTGGATGAATCAGTACCTGAGTAGTGAATGAATGTGAAGGCCTAGCACATGACTGTTTATCACCGTAAACTTTCTAAATGCTGCAAACACAGGCTACACTATGTTTATTTTTTAAAAAACCCTTTCTTTAATAAATTTTGCTTACCATGACATTTAACAATTTATAAACTTTTAATTTAACTTTTTGATAATCTTGTAGTAACAGCTTAAAATATTTTTTAGAGCGGTACAAAAGTCTTTTTTGTCTTTTTTTTCTGCTCTGTAGCCCCAGAATGCAGTAGTGACCATAGCTCACTGCAGCCTTTAACTCCTAGGCTCAAGCGATCCTCCCACCTCAACCTCCCTAGCAGCTTAGACTACAGACATGCACCACCATGTCCAGCTAATTATTTTATTTTTTAGTGCAAATAGGGTCTTGCAATGTTGCTCAGGCTGGTCTGGAAGTCCTGGCCCCAAGCCGTCCTCTCGCCTCATCCTCCCAGAGTGCCGGGATGACAGGCATGAGCCACTGTGTGGCAGCCTTCTTTATAAACATCCTAATTTTATAAGTTTTTTCTGTTGTTGAATTTTTTTTTTTTTACACTTGAACTTTTTTGTTACCAGGCCGGGCGTAGTGGCTCATGCCTGTAATCCAAGCACTCTGGAGGCCAAGGCAGGTGGATCACCTGAGGTCGGGAGTTCAAGACCAGCCTGACCAACATGGTGAAACCCTGTCTTTAAAAAAAAAAAAAAAAAGACAAAAACACACACATGAGCCCAGGCCTACACAGGGTCAGGATCATCACTATCACTGTCTTCCACCTTGACAGCCTGTCCCACTGAAGTCACGGCAGTAACATGCATGGTGCTGTCATCTTATATGGTAACAATGCCTTCTTCTGGAGTCTTTTCTGAAGGACCTGCCTGAGGCTGTTGTATATTATAGTTAACTTTTAAAAAGTAACTAGGCGGGGCTTGGTGGCTCACACCTGTAATCCCAGCACTCTGAGAGGCTGAGGCAGGCAGCTCACTTGACGTCAGGAGTTCAAAACCAGCCGGGCCAATATGGTGAAACCCTATGTCTACCAAAAAATAAAAAAAATTATCCGGGCCTGGTGGTGCGCGCCTGTAGTTTCAGCTTACTTAGAAGGCTGAAGTGGGAGGATCGTTTGAGCCCCGGAGGTGGAGGCTGCAGGGAGCCAGGACTGTGCCACTGCACTCCAGCCTGGGTGCCAGAGTGAGACCCTGTGTTAAAAGAACTAAACAACAATAGAAGAAATACACTCTAAAATAACGATTGAAAGTATGGCATAGTAATACAGAAACCAGTAAGAACTGTTTACTATCGAGTATTGCGTAGTGTACATGACTGCACGCGTTATGTGTTTATATGACTGGCAGTGCACCACGTGTTTACACCAGCATCGCCACAAACACGTGAGCAAGGCACGTGCTACCATATTACAACAGCAACAATGTCTCCAGGGCAGAAACCTTTTCATTTCCATCACAATCTCACGTGACCAGGCGACCACGTGACCACTGTTGTCATGCAGTCTGCGCTGAACAGCATGATACTATGTGATGTGCGCCTGCGCCGACTATCTGGCCCTTTGCAGAAAACATTTGCTGGCCGCTGTTCTAAAACATGCTAACCCCCACGGAAAAGGGTAAGGAAAGTTGCTTAAGTCGAAATTTGCTTGCCAAGCTAAGAAAAACTAAGGATAGTGTTTCTACACGCGACGATCACTGTATCCACCGTCACGGCTGTTCTAATGCTTCTCACTAATCATTTCATTGAATCCTCATAGTAAGTTGACATTTAACATCTAATCCTCATAATATTGTTATTAATTCCATTTTATAGATCAGGCGAGTTATGCACAAAGAAATTAAGTAACTTTTTAAGCTGCATATAACAGTTTAGTCTCGGAGGCATTCACTTATCCAAATTTCTCTTTCTTTAGAATGAAATCAAAGTAGAACTTCAGACAGGAACGAGTGCGCATTCACAATAACGGTGTGTGGAACGTCACTGGCTGGACCACATAACCATCACTTCAGGCAATTCCCTTCGGTGAAAACTGAAGATTGCAGTGTTCTTTCTTGTTCAGGTTCTACGTTACACAGGTGTGTTCAGTTTGTGAAAATTCATTGAGCTGTAGAATTAGGAACTGTGCACTTTTCTGTGTGTGTGTGTGTATATACATCAGTAATAGCTTTCAAGATGACTGCTGTCACCTGGTACCCTGACCACAGCCCTGTAAGCCATCTTGAGCTAAACACACCCAGTCGTGGTTTGCCCAGGTTCCTGACCCACAGCAATTGTTAAGATCGCAAATTTTTGTGGTTTTAAGTTGCTAAGTTTCAGGGTAATTTGTTACTTAACAGTGGATAATACATCCTAAAGTAGACATGAGTATTTACATTGAAAAGACAGAGAGATAATAATCCTAGAAAATCAAAAGAATACTAACTTAAGGAAAAATCAAGGCCAATAAACTGCAAATTAAAGACAGAAAAAGGGATACGGTATTCTATTATTTCAAAAATACTTGTAAGTACTCCAAAAATGTTATGGGGAAAAAAAACCAAAAACTTGTGGGGGCAAGGCACAGTGGCTCACTGGAATCCCAGCATGTTGAGAGGCCAAGGCAGCAGGATTGCTTGAGACCAGGAGTTCAAGACCAACCAGGGGAACACAGGCCTTGTCTCTACAAAAGAATTGTTAAAAATCAGCTGGGCATGGTGGCGCAGTCCTGTACTAAGCTACTCAGGAGGCTGAGGTGGGAGGACTGCTACAGCCCGGGAGGTCGAGGCTGCAGTGAGGTAGGATCCTGCCACTGCACTCCAGCCTGGGTGAAGAGCAAGACCCTGTCCCTCCACCCCCCCAAAAAAAGATCATATTGTAGAGATGTCAATTTTGCCCAAATTTCTTCAGAGGTTTATTTTCTTCTAGTTAGGATAATAAGATAATAAGGGGATTTCTTAAAGAACACAACATGACTTTGTAACCACTACCCGGAAGAAGAAACACGCGGCATTAGTTAAGACCAATTTTAAACAGAAGGACAAATCCGAGGGATGAACCCTGCCACTGAGGAATATCCTATGAGCGAAGACAGCCCATATATGAAGGCCTAGTTCACAAGTTGCTTTCTTACCCCAGGTTATATGCTCTGTTAATATGGTGTATTTTTATTTCTAAGCACTTACTGCTGTAGCTGTGTAAGTGGCAACTATATAATCATTACTGTAACGATTAGTGGACCTCCCTGTCAGAACTGGGAGCTCTAAGAGATGAGTGTCTGTGCTGCCAGGACCTGCCAGGACCTACCAGTCTGCGTACCGAGGGCTCACAGGATCCTGCAGGCAGACACACTCATGCACTGATGATTTAAGGCTAAAATACAACCACCTGTGTGATGGGAAGTCTGGCAACTTGCTTAAAATGAAAGTCTTAAATGGGCATATCTTTTGATTGAGTGATGCACTTCCAGGAACCTGGTGAATTCTGTACAAAGCTGTGCATTCTAATGTGTTTATAACAGCTAAAAGCTAGACGTAACCGTCAGCTACCAGACTGGATTATTTGACAATGACATTTAGAGAAAATGCGGTTATGAGAAAACTGATTGCTATAATGAAAAAAATTCCAGATTATGAAAATGTGGAATAATACACAGGTATGAATACAACAGTGCTTGAAAAATACAAATCCCAAGGATACATCTTACACACAGAATGGAAGAAAATATTCTAAGGTATACCTTAAGTGTATTTATATTTGTAAATACAACCTCGGTATTCTAGGGGGGAAGCCATTATACTGAGCGCAGGAGAATATAACTTTCCCCTAGAGAATGCAGACTTCCACCCTGATAAAAACGCCATTCACATTCTCTCTCACCTTGTATACAACTTTATTAGACATTAACAACAAGCCTCATGTCCCTGCCCTAACAGACTGAATTCATTACAACAGAAATATGTGATATCATCTTTACCTACCTGAGAAATATCAAGTGTTAACAACTCAAACCCCCACATGACATCAGAGGGCAGGAGACTGGGAAACCCATAGCGTCTCACCTTTTTCTGAGCTTGCCCTGGAGTTCTGCTCTCTATAGACACGCAGCAAAGGAACGCGTATCAAGTAAAGATCCAAACAAAAAGTCCTATCAGGACTCTGTTTCCGTATACCACATTTTGCTCAAGGTTTCTACGTTCTCGAAGGCACTGGAGAGCTGTTTACCTTGCAGTTACAGCCCAGGACGCTTAGGGTCCAAGTTAATTACATCGCTGCTGCTAGCTATGTAAGCAACAGAAGATACTGAAATGGCAGAAATGTAACACTAACTAGTTTTCATTTCTTAGGCAATACTTCACCGCACTGCAAACAAAATCAGAAAAAGGCAAATACAAGAAGAAGAAATTCTACACTCAAATATGTCAGCTGGCGTATCCAAGAGCACGTGACACAGATTTGTGAGCGTGAAATAAACTCAAAGATTGTGATGGACTAAAAACTGAACTGCAGACGCGCCAAACTCGACCAGGAATTCACATGCGTGTCCACCATCTACACCGTGCGGTGACGGCTAACGATCGGTTCTGGCTTGTCACAGGAGACAGGAAACATCACTATGGCTGGTTAATTAGTTCTCCCCGCAAGAGATACTTAGAAAGACCAGAATGACTCACGTGATATCTCTTCGTTGATAGCAGCCCTGAAGCAGGCAGGCGATCAGGTCACTGATAAACTCCACGTCATCTCTGTGAAGAGCGGCTTCTAACTCCTGAGGGAGGCAGAGAAGAAAGTTGAGAAATCGGAGGTTCTGTAAAACACACACCCTCCCTGCCGCCAGCACAACCCCAAGAACTGAACGGACTTGCCAGAGATCAGCTGTGCCCTTGCTTTTGGTTACGGTGAGAAGAGCAACTGGATTCCCCATTTACTTTTTCCTGGGGGTTTATTTCTCCCACTACTCCCTCCCCAGCCCCGTTCCTCTTACCTGTACGTGAGAAGCACCCATTAACTCTTTTTGATAAATCAGTGCTAGCTGCGTAAAGAGCTTAACTCTTTGATTATATATAATCGAGTATAAATATAAACGTGCTGTAATGCTTTCTATTTTAATCGCAAAAGAGGAAAAGAGTGCTCATGTAATTATAAAGTATTTGTCATTTACTTAAACCTTCTCAAGAGATAAACCATCTGCAACAGCTTTCAAGAACCACTATATGTTGAATGGCATTGGTTAGTAAGCAATAATGACAATTTTTATCTTAGGACACCACACCTATGTGTCTGATGACAGGAGACTGCGAGAACCAAGGCTAATTACGTCATCCGAACAGAATCAGGTAATACCTATGTAGGGGTGTCTTTGCTTTGCTTGGGGTTCAGCTTGTCTTGACATGGTATTCTCACAAAGAATTGTTTGGCAAGGGGCCACCGGACAAAGAGTGGCAGCGGGAACTTCAGGAGATCCTATTTCCCTTCTCAATAACCCCAAATAAGCAGGTACTTTCTGAGATGAAACCATCTTTTCTAGGTCATCAGGTCTCATACTAGAAAAGTTTGCCCACAGTCTTTCGACCAGGATGCAATCTTCTGCTTGCAAACCATCTCCCAAGACTCTGCTCCCTATGGTTTGACGTGCTCATAACCAGATCAATAATCCCCAGAAAAACCAAACTTCTGACGATCTTATTAATGGTTCTGAAAGTACGAGATGTGTGTAAGATGTGACTTCTGATCTTAACAGCAACAGTATGGTAGTGTGGTCTGCTTCTAGTACAGAATTACCATGGCTCTGGCCAGGCATGGTGGTTCACTGGAGTCAAGAGGTCGAGACCAGCCTGGCCAACGTGGTGAAACCCTGTCTCCACTCAAAATACAAAAATTAGCCAGGCATGGTGGCGCGCGCCTGTGATCCCAGCTACTGAGGCTGAGACACAAGAATCGCTTAAACCTGGGAGGTGGAGACTGCAGTGAAACGAGATTGTGCCACTGTACTCCAGCCTGGGCGACAGAGTGAGACACGGTCTCAAACAAACAACAAAAACACAGACCAATCAGTACTAGCAGGTACAGAAAACATGGTACGGGAGCTGAGAAGAAAAGGGTTACTTCTGCCGCGGAAGTCTGGGAGGGCTGCTGAGATGGGAAATTGTGACTGAGTGACGGTGGGGAGGGAGGCGGGGCACGGACAGGTGCAGGAGGATATTAGGTTCAGTTTAACTATTCCGTAGGTTATGTGAAGGGGAGTAATGTGAGCCGAGATTGACAGGCGATCCTGAATACTCGGCTAATGAGTTTGGCCTTTCTCCAGGAGACAATGGAGGTCCAGCTCAGTTTATTTCTACAGAGAGGCAAAGTGAGACTCATCTAGCCACTGTGTATATACAAGGAATCCTAGTGGTAAAGGGTGGGAGGGGAGATGTTAGCTGGAGCCAACAGTGTAGGAAGAAGGCTCTGAAAGACTTACTAAATAAGAGAGAGCAAGAAAGGAGAAACAGGAATTCAAGATTTGCCAGAAGTAAAGGCCGGTGAGGTGAGGGAACACTTGAATGGCTCATGTTTTAAGCTGGGCACGGGGCAAGCCTCCCAGTGACTTCTAACAGAAGCGAAATTCTCAAAGCAAAAAGTCCCAGGTCATTTCATTTGAAAGGTAAGTCAGAATCAAGGAATGCTAGTGATGTGCCTACGGTCCCAGATACGTGGGAGGCTGAGGCAGGAGCACTGCTGAGTCCAGGAGTTTGAGACCAGCCTGGGCAACACAGCAAGACCCTGTCTCTTTTAAGGGTGGGGGGAGGACGAAGATAAAGAAAGTAGGTCTGGAAAGGTTAACCGGCTTCTCCGAGAGCACTCGGCAGAGCAGTGACAGGGCCGAGTGAAACCCAGGTCACCGACGCTGTCCCCGCTGGCCAGCGTTCTCCATTCTACAAAGGCCTGATGGTTTCTACGATTACAATGACCACCCCAAACGCTGTGTCTTTTCTCTAAGCCCTCACACGTGTCATTCCTTCTGCCAAACTATACCGTAGTTCTTTACGAGAAACTACCTGCGAAGTTTTCCCAGCTGAGCTCCGCCACGCCGTTCCCACCACCGCTCCCTGTCACTGTGGCGTCCATGCAATTCCACACATTTCTTTTCTTTTCTTTTCTTTTTGAGACGGAGTCTCACTCTGTCACCAGGCTGGAGTACAGTGGCATGATGCCGGGTCACTGCAACGTCCGCCTCCCAGGTTCAAGCGATTCTCCTACCTTAGCCTTCTGAGTAGCTGAGATTACAGGCGCACGCCACCGTGTCCAGTCAATTTTCATATTTTTAATAGAGACGGGGTTTCACCATGTTGGTCAGGATTAAATTAAACAAATAAACAAATAAAAAACACAAACCAATGGTCTCGATCTCCTGACCTCGTGATCTGCCCACCACAGCCTCTCAAAGTGCTGGGATTGCAGGTGTGAGCCACCGCGCCCAGCCCATGCCCACACATCTCTGTTGGTCCAGTTCGGGTCCCTTCTCTGCCACCGTAAACTAAGAGCCCACTGGGATCATGATTAAAGGTGATATAGTCTGCACTCACTGATGTCTCTTAAGATTTTTTTTAAGAATGCAAGTACCAAATTAAATGATAATAAAGGCAACACTGGAGGCTGAGGTGGGAGGATCGCTTAAAGCCAGGAGTTCAAGACCATCCTAAGCAACAGAGCGAGACCCCATCCCCACAGAAATAAATAAATAACAAAGGCCACATTTGAGAGGATAAGCTAAGAATGGGGAGGGCGTTACCAAGGAGGGGACTGCATAAGTTTGGGTTCACGTGGCATCTCCTTAGACAATCACTTTTACAATTAGGTTTCCAGGAAATCTAACTACCTTTCTCTCCACCTCTGCCTTCCGCACACAGATATTCTCTTCTGGCTTCCCCCTTTATCGCTGCCATTTTCACCAGCGCTGCCTAGGTTCTAGCCAGAATACTATCCTTCAAGGAGGCAAAACAAGTTTTCTGCATTGTAGCAAGTGTCAGGAATGCCTTTTCTTATAACACAATAGAAAGTAGAATATCAGGGATGCTGAACCAGCTCTTCCAAGGAGAACTGAATAGGCTTACATGGTCTCTCAAAGGACACAGGTAGGGAGAGGAACTGTGTCATTTATTAAATATTCCAACTCTTTTGCCTGCCGTAACGCATTTCACAATCCCTGGAATAGGGTGAGTAACTCATCAAGTCATGAAAAACAGGGTCACAATGTAAAATTGCTTTTTAAATATAATTGTATGACATTATGTTTAATGCGTCAGAAGCCACACAGAAAACCCACCAAAAAATTTGCAGATCCAGGCTAACTTGCGAGGTGACGAAGTCACTGCTGAACTTACACCTGGACCTCAGAAGAACTTAAAATGCAGAATCAGTAAAGATCAGAACCAAGGGTGGGTGGTGAAGCCCTGGAGGGCAAAGCCTTTTCCCTTTCCCGTTAGAAACTCTGGCAGTTGGTAATGAATAAACCTAGGCACAGTAAATACAAGCCCTGGTCTCCCCATCCTGTGATGAAATACAGAGGAAGAATTTTATATCCAAACAGCAAAGAGGAAAGAAACAGGAAAGTTATTTTTAATCCTGCTGAACAAAAGAAACCACTGAACAGTTAAAATGTTGGCTAATCAGTTAAAACATTTTCCCATTGGTTTTAATGGGTATGGTTATTTCAGATATTGGCATTTGCAAGATGAAAAAGATCTGTTTGACAACAATGTGAATCCACTTAATACTACTGAACTGACCACTTTCAAATGTGTTTACTACAATAAAATTTTGCTTTTCCACATTAACAGTGCCTATTTCCAAGGGCTGTAATGATTAAATGAAACAATGGCACACAGTGAATGCTCCAGGAAAACATTTATCTTACAATGATTTCATCTTCCTCACAATGATGGTTTGTGGAAAAACAGCAAAGTGTCCTTTTCAAAATTCAGGTTTCCGAACAATAGAAATTCATCTGCCTTTAATATATGGCCTGCTGTATTCATGTGCCAATAAAACTATCTGCAGGAACGATTTGGAAATCCAGGTTACTGCTTACAAAGCTTTACTACTTAAGGTTTCAAGGCAGTAAGGGACTCTCTTCTACAAATCTCCACGCCAGCCTTTTCTCTCTTTTTCCCTCTCACTTTCTCTCCTCCTCTTTTGTATTTCCTTTTCACTGTGAGCACTGAGCTGTGAGCACAGAAATCTGAACTTTGCCAAGATGCTCTGGGACAGAAGAGGAAGGGGGGAAAAAACAGCAGAAAAGGCAGCTAATCAGCATAGGGCAGGGAGACCCGTCACCACTGCCCCTGTACAGCTTCAGAGAGTAGCTGAAGGGAGTAACAGGATTTGCCACCTTTGCAGCTGACATCACAGCTCATTAGGGAAAAGTCTGTTCAGCATCCTTCTACCTTCTCCACCCTCAAGGAACCAGTCCTTCGAGCCCTGCAGTGGCTGCTGGGAAAAGAACATAGAGGTCAGCAAGGGGATCAGCCCCCAACCTCGCACAGCGATGGGAACAAGCAGAAGAAACAGGGCCTTTACTGTACCTCTTGAGAAAAGCAGTTACCCTTCTGCACTTCGGAAAGTCCTGCCTGCCTAATACACAAAGATGATTTCCAGACTCGAGGCGGTCAAGTGACATACGCAGGATATTGCTAAACGCCTTCCTCGTAACCCTAATGATCCATTTCACACACCTTTCCTGAAACAGCATTACAGCTACCTTTCTTGTTTGATGGGTTTCTGATCCCTGTATAAATGTTCATTAATCTTTTGCTGAAGAGGTAGTCAAGAGAAAAAAACTCTTTTCTTCAACTTCTGAATAAGGATCAAGATCACCAATGTGTACTGCCTCTGTAATTCCTTTGAGTGTATTTAAGGTGGGGGAAAATGTTTAAAGAAAAAAAAAATCGTTGTTTGTTGTTTTTATTTCAGAGGGTTGCAAATCTTCCTAATTTGCACGGGGACCAACTACTTACTACATAGTATCTCCGTCAAAGATCTGGCTTCTGTATAGGACCCAGAACCTCGCCAACACAAAGGGGATGCAAAGCAAGCCTCTTGAAGGACTGTCCCAGCTGCTATCCAAGAGAGAATGCCTGGAGTGTGGGCTCGGAATACAGAAAGAAAGAAAGCACACTGGCCTCCAGAAGGCTCCCCTGACTTTGACAGCTGATGCTTTCTAACTTGGTATAAATTAATTTAATCCCAAAGGCATGCCCCATGCCAATTTAGACTGTAAAGTATAAATCAGCTCGAGTGGGTATAATGGTGAGGGACCTGAACCCGGCCATATAACACTTTCAGTTGGCCGAGAGATGTATCCCATGAGTCCCTAAAGGCTGGCCAGGTCTGTGTTGCTGCTTTGCTGCAAGCATGTCATTCCGCTCAGACGTCCACGAAACAGCTGTGTCACTAGCTGGATGCTGGTAACACAGAAAGGAAACCAAATAGCTCCTCCCCTCAAATGTGACTGCAACTCTAAAATATTAGGTTAACTGGAAAATACTAATTATACCAATAAATGCGTAAACTTAGAATAGGGTTTTCTGAAAATGTGTAAATTACTAAAACTGGCTCCAGAAGATTAAAAAGGCTAAGAATAGGCTGGGCACAGTGGCTCACGTCTGTAATCCCAGCACTTTGGGAGGCCGAGACGGGCAGATCACGAGGTCAGGAGTTCAAGACCAGCCTGGCCAACATGGTGAAACCCCGTGTCTACTAAAAAACACAAAAATTAGCTGGGTGTGGTGGTGAGTGCCTGTAATCTCAGCTGTTTGGGAGGCTGAGGCAGGAGAACTGCTTAAACCTGGGAGGCGGAGGTTGTAGTGAGCGGAGATTGCGCCAATGCACTCCAGCCTGAGTGACAGAGCAAGATTCCTTCTTGGGGCGATAAAACGGCTAAGAGTAAGTTCCATGAGTCTTCTCCATTAAAAAAAAATGCCCATATGGCAGGGCGTGGTGGCTCACGGCTGTAATGGACACTTTGGGAGGCCAAGGCAAGTGGATCACTTGAGGTCAGAAGTTCAAGACCCACCTGGCCAACATGGTGAAACCCCATCTCTACTAAAATACAAAAATTAGCCAGGTTGTGGTGGCAGATGCCTGTAATCCCAGCTACTGGGGAGTCTGAAGCAGGATCGCTTGAAGCTGAGAAGCTGTAGTAAGCTGAGATCGCACCTATTTCACTACAGCCTGGGTGACAGAGAGAGACTCTGTCTCAACAACAAAAACCCCATATAAACAATTCCCGAGCGCTGCAAAAGCTGGACACTTTGCGACACGTTGTAGGTTTCATTATTCCAAGTTTGATTATTCTTTCTTTTCTTTGTTCGAAAGTCTTTGGTGACTCCCCAGTACTTAAAAACAATTTCCTAGGTGACGAGTACAATTATACTAGGTGACTAGCATACTAGACAAGCATGGCCAGAGTTGAAATCTAAAAAAGCGGGTTTGCAGCAGACCACAGGCAGCCTCAGATACCAGATGGAGTCATCTGGACTTCATCACTTAGACCTAATTTCCCAGGTAAGATGTGAGTGTTCCCTGGTTCCGTGGTGTGTGGTTGGAATGTGTGTCAGATACTGGGGAGTCACCAAAGACTTTCGAGCAAAGAAAAGAAAGAATAACCGAACTTGGAAGGTTAATTTGGATGTGGTGTGCAGAACATACCGTACGGGAGAGAGACTGGAGGGCGAGAGGATCCCTGGCTGGGAAGAAGTGATAGGGCCAGCAGTAGACATGACAGTGGAAATGGGCAAAAATGACGGAAGAACAGTTTCAGAAGCAGAGTCAAGAGGGTTCTGCAACTAACTGTAGGTGAAGAAAAATGGACAAGGAAAATTTTAGGTAAGTTTTAATCCTATCCAAGAAAAGAAAAGATTATAGTACCGTTGCTTTTTTTTTTTTTTTTTTTTTTGAGACGGAGTTTCGCTCTTGTTACCCAGGCTGGAGTGCAATGGCGCGATCTCGGCTCACCGCAACCTCCGCCTCCTGGGTTCAAGCAATTCTCCTGCCTCAGCCTCCCGAGTAGCTGGGACTACAGGCGTGTGCCACCATGCCCAGCTAATTTTTGTATTTTTAGTAGAGACGGGGTT
>PVKV010034025.1:0-18102 GCA_004027835.1 Alouatta palliata
GGTAATGTTAATGACTTATTAAAAGCACATCATATCATGAACATAGACATGAAAAAAAAAAGCAGCCAAATAGAAATAACTGAAAATTTGGTTTTATTAGTAATATTTAATAATGATAGTATATATACCCAAAACAATAGGATCTTATTCATTTTATCACACATGGTGTTTTGCCTGTAGTAAATGTCCAATAATTATGTTGAAAAATGAATAAAACTAATTTTTTAACTGTTTTATTACATATAAATAGCAATATTATTCGTTGGAACAATAATCACAACAGCTCCATTTAGTGACACCTGCAGTGACCCAGACACTATACACTTGGTGCTTCATATATATTTTCTCTACTAATGCCTATTTACCTTACAACCCAATAATTATTCTTTGTATTACTAAATGTCTTTATTTCATTAGCATACGAAACTGTATAGAAAAGTATTAAAATTTCATAGTTGGGTATTTGTGTGGCATGGTTGTCTAGCCATCACTTTTTAAAGAATTTTCCTTCCAGCCAAGGGCTTTTCAATACACATTAATCTCTTTCATATATATTTCTCAAATAACCTATTAGCCCCCTTTTCCCTAGTGCTGTCATCTGAGCATTCATAACCTCATGCAAATTATATTTATAATGTTCTTTTATGCATTCCAGAGTTCTTTTTACATCTATTTTAAAATCTGTGCTTAGAGTCTTGAGATCCCCATAACTGATAAATAGGTTAAGCTGCTATTAGTAACAGCAGACAAGAAATAATATTGAGTTCTATTCTCTGCAGAGGTTATTAAACCAATGACAGTGACACAAGTACAAAGAAAGGCAAATTCTTTTTTATTCAAGCCACAGGGGTGCCATTTTGTTCTACAGAAGTACCCTAGTGTGTCAAATTAGATACCATCGAGTGACTTAGGTACTGGAAAGAATACTGTAATATGAAAATAATATCCTTGGCCAGGCACGGTGGCTCAGGCTTGTAATCCCAGCACTTTGGGAGGCTGAGGCAGGCAGATAATGAGGTCAGGAGTTTGAGACCAGCCTCACCAACATGGTGAAACCCCATCTCTACTAAAAATACAAAACTTAGCTGAGTATGGTGGCACATGCCTATAATCCCAGCTACTCAGGAGGCTAAGGCAGGAGAATCACTTGAACCTGGGAGGCTCAGGTTGCAGTGGGTGGAGATCGTGCCATTGCACTCCAGCCTGGGAAACAAGAGCAAAACTCCATCTCAAAAAAATAAAATAATATAATATAATATAATATCCTACTATAATAATGAGATATTTATTAATTTAAAATAATGCCAAAACTGCTGATTGAAACCGTTTATACTTCTGTCGCTCAGTTGGAAGAAAAATATTAAATTATGGTGCTACATTACCCGCCATAATCTAAACTATCAGGTCAATTCTTAAAGAATGGGACAGAGGAGACAATGGATAGTGACTGCCATCTTGTGGGTTTTTGTCTAATTACAGGGAAACTATTTAAAGCAGACATTTGAAAATTGCTGGGAGTTATCACCCATTCAAATCAAGATATCCTGTGGGGATACAAATAACATAAAAACAATCATCTCTGTCATATCATCTTATGCTTTTATAAAGTCCAAATTATGCACATAGGTGCACGCGTGCACAAAAATATAAGTAAAACAATGTAGATAATTTCATTCATTCTCCTGGGATGCTTACACCCCACTTTGAGAAAATCAGAAAGAAGCTCAAGCATTTTATTCTATTTTGCTATGGACAGTAGAGTTAGAACAAACAAGTAAAAAGTAAAGGAAAATAAGGTTTCTGGCTCAGTTTAAGGAAAAGTCTTCCAAGCAAAGCTGTTCAACAAAGATGAAATGAATCCCTTATGAGGTAGTGAGCTCAGTGTCATTGGATGAAACCATGAAAAGACAGAAATAGTGGCAGAGGGTTAGTTCTTCACCAAGTGAGAGCTCTATGAGCCCTTCTACCTCTGAGGGTACTTGATTCCCTCCCGACCCTCCATGTTAGAGGCATTTAATAGAAATATTTAGCATTTCTATTTAATATTTCTAACAAAAATATTTAGAATTTTTGTATCATAGTGGTTTTCCTGTGTATAAATGCCATATGCACAATATAATAAAATATAAATCCACAAATTCCTAAGAAAAACATGGAAAGATGTCTATCACATAATACAGCATAAGATGTGTGACCTCACTTTTAAAAAACTGATATGTGGCTGAGCGTGGTGGCTCACACCTGTAATCCCAGCACTTTATGATTACATTTGTGAGGCCGAGGCAGGTGGATCACTTGAGGTCAGGAGTTCGAGACCAGCCTGGCTAACATGGTAAAACCCTGTCTCTACTAAAATACAAAAATTAGCCAGGTGTGGTGGTGTGGGCCTGTAATCCCAGCTACTAGGGAGGCTGGGGTAGGAGAATCGCTTGAACCCAGGAGGTGGAGGTTACAGTGAGCCTTGATCACGCCACTGCACTCCAGCCTGGGCAACAGTGGGAAACTCTCTCTCAAAAAAAAAAAAAAACAAAAAACCAAAAACAAAAAAAAAACGAATATGTAAAGCTCCAAACTTAATCAATTAGGGATAGAAGACTCTTTACAATATTTTGATAATGAACATTTGTAAAGTAATATGTATGTGAGAAAAAAGTTTGGAAGATAGACATAGCTATTTCTGGATTTACAAGTGATTTTCTGTTATTCTTTAGTGTTCAATATTTCCAAAATGTTCTATAATAACTACATCTTATTTATGTCCTTACAAAATAATAAGTTTTTAAAAATAAATTTTGACTCTATCACCAGGGTCTCAAATTCCTGTTTTTGCACTCTGCTTTATCATTGGCACATAGTTTCCATTCTCAAGGTTCCCTCACATTCACAAGACAGCTACTGGAACTCCAGTCATCATACCTAATTTCTATACAGCAATGTCTGTGTCATCCCTGGATTTCCCATCCAAAAATGTCCACTTACATCTCACGGCCACTCCTAGCTGAAAAGGAGGTTGATAAATACATAATTTTGCTGCTTCAAATAAAATGTGGGTTTCTGTTTATAAGGAAGAAAAAAGGATGAATACTGAGTAGACAACTAGCATTCATGGCCACAGAAATCAATAAATCTGGGCTTAAATTCCAGTTCCACTAAACTAACTCTGTGATCTTAGGCAAACTATTTGGATTTTCTTTCTATTTCTTCTTCTAATTTACTTTCTATTTCTTCTTCTAATTTACTATCAAAATAGCCACTTCATAAACTTATTGAAGGGAGAGTATGTAAAAGTAGCTGTCACACAGTAGGTGTTCAGTAAATGAAAGGTTCAGGTCATTCCTTTACTGAAAGTACCAAAAGGGTATTCTGCAATGGAGAATAATAGTAATCATGAAATGTTTAAAGGAGACTATTTCTAGGCAAATATTTCCCTTTCAAAAAATGCCTGTTTAGATTCTACACTTTAAACTACCAAAGAAAGATAACTAAGTCATCAAAATCACAATTTACCAAAACTATGTTTCTCTCCTAGTTGTTGAGCTCATATGGATTCCCTGGATCTTCATTTATCATCAGAAAAAAAAAAATATCATTTCAGAACAACATGGTTGCAAGTTTTGTTCTTTTTGATAGATGACAGAACCAATTAGTAAGAAGAAAGAAAATGGATTCTTTTCATGAAAGGATTCCATTTTTCTTTACTGATACCATGGAAAATGATAGCACATAAATGAGCTATCTCAGAGAAGTACTACAAGCAACTTATATACAGAAAGCCAGGATGATGTTGGCTTTTTGGACCAAGAACATCCATTCTGATTAAGAACATGTTGGCACAGGAAAAACAGAAGTGAAAGAGTTTATAGTTCTCAATAAAAATCAAGGCTTTTATTCTTTACCTAAGGGAGTATGCTTTACTAAGAGAGATTTCTAAATTGTAAATAAAATCCAGGTTCCAATTTCTTACACTACAACTAAACGAATAGCTTTCCTTTGTCAAATACTGTGGTTCATCAGAATACCCATGAAACCAATTTTTGAGTGGTAGGTTTTAGCAACCTCTAAATTTACTGCATGGAACAACTCAATAAGTAAATATGAGTGCCTAGTGTACATAAGACAGAAGCATTTAATAATCTCCAGCTTTGTCCCATATGGGGCTACCCAGGGCTCTTTTTACTATGGGAAATCAAGCTATGACAAACAAAACCCATGGGAAACATAAAATGTGTTCCACCCCCTCAGAGACTGGCAAGTCACCAGGGGAGGCAGACTAAATAAATTCTATATTTGCATATTGCTGTCAGGGACTACACTGAGTAAATAAAACAGACGTGACTTTCTTGAAAAATCCCATACTCTGTATATGAAAATTCACACTGGCACATATTTTTAAGTTGATGTCAGAGGAGATCCAGAAGCCTTCTCAGCATATCCTTTGGAGACTGCTTCTAGCAATCCAAAAGTCAGGTAGAGTGGGACTATGCTCAGAGCCTGTGACTGTAAGGTCCGGGAGAGCTGGGTTCTTGACTAGCTTTGCCATTAACTGTTGCATGATCTTGGACAGGTATCTTCAGCTCTCTGAATTATAAGTTCTTCAAAGTGCCTTCCAAATCCAAAATGATGAGTTTGTGAATATCAGATTTGTTACAAGGGAAGTTAGAGGTCTCATTAAACAAGAGGTAAAGAAAGGAGAGTGAAAGGTCTATTAGAGGGTCAGTGAATGAACCTGATCATCTAAAGAAGGATTCAGTATGGGTAGTAACAGGAGAAAATGTTGAAGAGAGAGGTCTGGCCAGACCATGAAGGGCTTTGAATACCACTGCAACTTTTAAAGCACACTTGTATTTATCTAACATCTGACGACATGTAGTAAAGCCTCAAATGTCCCCAGTTACATAAAAACGGAACAAAATGGGCATTTGAGATTCATATGCATTCCCAAATCTCAATTACCTAATGATTACTCCAACTTTCCTTCCACACCTTTCATCAGAGCAGTTAACAACGACAAAATTTCCCCTTCCCTTTCCCAGACTCTTAAGGACAAAGAAACAGTCACAATTTGAAGCATAAAAGCAACTCTGACCAAATTCAGAAACTATTCAGTACCTTCCCTACCTACTCTGCATACATAACACAGCTCTCACTTCCTGCCATCCTGTGTTATGGTTAACTGTGAGTATGTCTGTCTCACATTGCAAGCTAGGCCTACAGCTCAGTTGTTAAAATTCCAGCTCTGGATTCAAATCCAAATTCCTACATTTAATTGTTCTGTGACCTTGAACTAAACACTTAAATCCCTAATGTTCAGCTTGTTTATCTATTACATGGGATTTTATTCATTCACTCAACAAATATTAAATGTCTGTATGTGTGAGGTACAGTTCTAGATGCTGAGGGTAAAATAGTGAAAAATGCAAGGTCCCTGACTTCATGGAGACTATATTATAATGAGGCAACAGGCAATAAAAAGGTAAACTAATTTATTGCTATAAAGAAAACAAAACAAGACAATGTGATATAAAGAATGAAAGAGAAGGCAACATTAGATAAGATGGTGAGACAAGGCATCTTTTGAGGAGGTGACATTTGAATGAGGACAGAAATGTCAAGAAGTCAGCAACTGGAAGAACTGAGAGAAATGCATGTCAGGCAGAAATCAGAGCAAGTGCAAAGGTCCTGAGGTAGTCACAATTTGGTGGGTAGGGAAGAACCAAAAGGCCACTGTGTCTTCTGGTTCTCAGTGGGCCAAAGGGGCTTAGTAAACCAGAGACAGAGTAGTAAGAGATTAGGTTGGAAAATATTAATGTAAAACACTACATGCCTCAAACTCCATTTTTCACAATTCTGACCTTTTCTATATCAAAAGTTTTAAGAATCTCAAATATGCTCTTTCTTCTCAAGTCTAATGAAATTCCAGCACTTAGCCTTGAAGCTATGTTCCCTAAAAATCTACTTGAGCAAGAGTCTCAGAAAGAGTTCAGAAAAAGGTTGTCTCTTACCATATAACTGAAAGAAAAGAAGGATATATTCTATAATAAAAAGATATAGTGTGTTATCTTTGAGGAGCAATATAGTGTAATGTGAAAAGTATGGAACCTGGAGCCAGACTGCATGGATTCAAATCCTGACCTGCTGCACACTAAATGTGTGATTTGGGTAGACTACCTAACTTTTTGTACCTCAAATCTTATTGTAAAATTATGATAATAATAGTACCTATCTCATGAGTCATTAGAAGGATTAAGAGTTAGTAAATATTAAAAACTTAGAATAGTGCCTGGTACATTGTATAAGAAATGTATGTTACTTATTATTTTTATAATTACTGTATTTAATAAAGTGTTATATCAGGAAAATACACAAAATATCTGACTTACTCTGCTACCTCATTTGAAGACATCTGAAAACATATATTCTGCTTTCTGTTATAATAAAAGTGTTATTTGTAAAAACACAAGAAATCAGTAATTGTTGCTTTGTCTTATGAAAGTAACTAATAACTCCTAAAATTCTCCATTCTTGATTATTTCATTTAATAACTTATTGATGTTGTAATAGTATTTGAATTATTATCTATTTTCTGAAAAGTATACTACTTGGAAAGTTTCATTGTTAAGTAAGAAAAGAGCTTTGAAATTTCGTTTTTCTTCTCTTTATCATTAAAGGTTGTGATTAATCCTGTAACTCTACTGGCTTCCTTTATTAAAAGAGCTTGTCTCATTTAAATTAAGATTGTTAAGCAAGGAACAGATTGTGTAAGACCCTGTAGATCACGGTAAAGAGTTTAGATTTAATTCTAAATATACCAGAAAGCCATTTAAGGTTTTTAAGAAGATACAAAGACACAAACCAGTTGAAAGAAAAAGGATAGAAAACTATATTCTATGCAAACAGTAACCAAAAGAGAGCTGAGGTAGCTATATTATTATCAGAAAAAAAAAAAAAGACTTAAGCCAAAAAAAGTTACAAAAGGCAAATGAAGACATTGTATGTTGAAAAAAGGCTTAATTAATCAAGATATAAAAAATTATATACATAACATACGCACAAAATCCCAAAATAAAAAAAGCAAAAGTTGACAGAACTAAAGGGCAAAATGCATAGTTCTATAATCATAGTTAAAGATTTCAATAACTCACTTTCAATAATAGAACAACCACATAGAAGATCACAAGGACATGGAGGATTTCAACAACATTACAAACTAATAACATCTAACAAACATATGGAATTCTCTAGCTAACAAAAACAGCACGTTCTTCTCAAGTGCACAAGAAACACTTTCCAGGCCAGACTATAAGTTAAGTCACAGAACAAATTTTAAAAGACTAAAATTATACAAAATATGTTTTCCAATCACAATAGAAAGAAACTAAGAAAACAACTGAAGGAAAATTGGAAAATTCACAAATATCTGGAAATTAAATAGCACATGCTTAAACAAACAATCAGATCAAAAAGAAATCACAAGGGAAATTTGAAAATACACTGTGACAAATGAAAATGAAAATATAACATACCAAAACATATGAGATGCAGCAAAAGCATTACTCAGGGAAATTTATGGCTATAAATGCCTACATTAAAAAAAGAAGAAAGATTTCAAATCAATAACATAAACGTAAAGGACTACAAATAAAAAGGGCAAAACAAACCCAAAGCCATCAGAAGGGAGAAAATAATAAATATTGGAGATATATAAAATAGAGAAAAAAATAAGAGAAAATCAACAGACTGGTGCAGTGGCTCATACCTATAATCTTAGCTGCTGGGGAGGCTGACGTGGGAGGATTGCCTAAGCCCAGGAGATCAAGGCTGCAGTGAGCTGATCATAACACTGCACTCTAGCCTGAGTAACAGAGCAAGATCTTCACCAAAATAAATAAATAAATAAAAATCAGCAATATCAAAAGTTGGTTCTTTGAAAAGATTAACAAAATTAACAAACTTTTAGGCAAATTGACTAAGATAAACAAAAAAGAGAGAAGACTCAAATTACTCAAATCAGAAATGAAAGAGGGGACATGACTACTGATTTTATAGAAAAAAAAGGATTATAAGAAAATACTATGAATAACTGTAAACCAAAAAAAAATGGATAACCTAGAGAAAATGGATAATTTCCTAGAAACACACTAACTTAAAAAGAAACAGGGGGACATTACTACTGATTTTATAGAAATAAAAAGGATTATTAGAAAATACTATGAATAACTGTAAACCAAAAAATGGATAACCTATAGAAAATGGATAATTTCCTAGAAACACACTAACTCAAAAAGAAACAGAACATCTGAATAGACCTAAAACAAGTAAGGAGATTGAATTAGTAATCAAAAACCTTGATTGAATCACTAATCAAATACGTTTCAACAAAGAAAAGTCCAGAACTGGATGACTTTACTGATGAGTTTTACCAGTTCTGCCATTTAAAAAGGAATTAATACCAATCCTTCTAAAAATTATTCCAAAAAAGTTAAACAGAGCGGGAAGATTACAGATGGCGGATTAGACACAACTCCAGCACACAACACCCAGCAAGAGAGATGCAGAAACCCAGAGATCTCCTAGCTCCAACCGAGGTACCAGGTGCATTTCAACGAGTCTGGTCCGAGGGTGAGCAAAGCCCACTCAGGGCAGACCGAGGCAGGGAGGGGTGCTGCTTAACCCAGAAATTGCATCTGACTGGCGAGTCGGAGGCTCCACCTCTGGCGCTCTGGTCCAGATACAGCACTTCCCTCAAAGCCTCAGCAATACACAGAACAGGGGATCTTCGCCAGTCAAACGCCAGGAATTACAAGTGCAAAGTTGAATAAAAGTCTGCAGACTAAGCTATCGCCCCCTCCCGCTGCCCGGAAAGAGAGGGAGCTGTAAGCAGGAGCAGCTGGGCAGCTCCTACCCCATGACCAGAGAGAGAGAGAAAGCTGAAAGGGGGAGACTGCCAGGTGTGGCTGGGCAGGTCCCTAATCTCCCCCACAAACCCCAGAGGGCTGAACCTCTGACTGTAATGGTTTGCGTAGCCAGTGCCACAGTCTGAGATGAACCCTGAATGATCCAGCCCAGTGGAGGAAGGGCACAATCCACCACTAGAGGGGTGGGACTGGGCTACATGTTTTAACAAAAAACACAGGAAGCCTGCATAGCAACTGGATGACATTCTTGACAACCCAGCAGCGCCTACAGGTCAGCGGAAGAGCCGGGCCTAATCTCCCAGCATAAACAAAAAAGACACAGGAAGCTTTCCTAGTAACCTGAAGGAGTCCCTAGAAACCCAGTAGTGCCCCCACAGGCAGACAAGCAACCTCATTAAGCAGCTCTCTGACACCACAGCCAGGTAAATCCACAAAGACAGGAAAAATACAGTGCAAAAAAGGTGAAACCACCAAAGACCAGAACACCTCTTTTCCTTCAAGGGATCACAACTCCTCAACAACACAGGATCACAACTTGACCAAGAAGGAGTGTGAAGAATTGACAGAAACAGGATTCAAAAGGTGGATAATAACAAACTTTTCAGAGTTAAAGAAACACATTCTAACTCAATGCAAAGAAACCAAAAACTTTGAAAAAAGGTTAGACGAAATGCTAACTAGAATAACCAGCTTAGAGTAGAACATAAACAGCTTGATGGAGTTGAAGAACACAGCATGAGAACTACCTGAAGCAAACACAAGTTTTAATAGCCGAATTGATCAAGCAGAAGAAAGGATATCAGAGATTGAAGATCAACTCAATGAAATAAAAAGAGAAGGCAATACAAGAGAAAAAAGAGTGAAAAGAAATGAACGAAGCCTCCAAGAAATATGGGATTATGTGAAAAAACCTAATCTACACTTGATCGGTGTACCTGAATATGACGGGAAGAATGAATCCAAGCTGGAAAACACACTCCAGGATATTATCCAGGAGAACTTCCCAAGCATAGCAAGGCAGTCCAAATTTCTAATTCAAGAAATACAGAGAACTCCACAAAGATATTCCTCAAGAAAAGCAACCCCAAGGCACATAATTGTCAGATTCACCAGGGTCGAAATGTAGGAAAAAATGCTAAGGGCAGCCAGGGAGAAACGTCAGGTCACCCACAGAGGGAAGCCAATCAGACTCACAGCAGATCTCTCGGCAGAAACTCTACAAGTCAGAAGAGAGTGGGGGCCAATATTAACATCCTTAAAGAAAAGAACTTTCAACCCAGAATCTCATATCCAGCCAAACTAAGCTTCACAAGTGAAGGAGAAATAAAATCCTTTACAGACAAGCAATTATTGAGAGATTTTGTTACCACCAGACCTGCCCTACAAGAGCTCCTGAAAGAAACACTAAGCATGGAAAGGAACAAGTACCAGTCACTGCAAAAGCGAACCAGTTGGCAAGGACCAAAAATGCAATGAAGAAAATGAGTCAACTAATGAGAAAGAAAACCAGCCAGTAACAAAATGGCAGGATCAAATTCACACATAACAATATTAACACTGAATGTAAATGGCCTAAACACCCCAATCAAAAGACACCGACTGGCAAACTGGATAAAAAGTCAGAGCCCATCAGTGTGCTGTATTCAAGAAACCCATCTCACATGCAAAGACACACATAGACTCAAAATAAAGGGATGGAAGAAGATTTACCAAGCAAATGGAAAACAAAAAAAAAGCAAGGGATGCAATCCTAGTCTCTGATAAAATGGACTTCAAACCAACAAATGTCAAAAGAGACAAAGTAGGACATTACATAATGGTAAAAGGATCAATCCAACAGGAAGAGCTAACTATCCTAAATATATATGCCCTCAACACAGGAGCACCCAGATACATAAAGCAAGTTCTTAACGACCTAAAACGAGATTTCGACTCCCACAAAATAATAGTGTGAGACTTTAATACTCCACTATCAATATTAGACAGATCAATGAGGCAGAAAATTAACCAGGATATCCAGGACTTGAATGCAGAGCTGGATCAAGTGGATCTAATAGACATATACAGAACGCTCCACCCCAAAGCCACAGAATATATACATTTTTCTCAGCACCACATTGCACTTACTCTAAAATTGACCACGTCATTGGAAGCAAATCACTCCTCAGCAAATGCAAAAGAAAAGAAATCATAACAGTCTATCAGACCACAGCACAATCAAATTAGAACTCAGGATCAAGAAACACACTCAATCCCGCACAATCACTTGGAAACTGAACAACTTGCTTCTTAATGTTGACTGGATAAACAATGAAATGAAGGCTGAAATAAAGATGTTCTTTGAAACCACCGAGAATGAAGACACAACTTACCAGAATCTCCTGGACACCTTTAAAGCAGTATCGAGAGGGAAATTTATAGCAATAAATGCCCACTAGAGAAGAGAGGAAAGATCTAAAATCGACACCCTATCATCAAAATTGAAAGAACTAGAGGAGCAAGATCAAAAAAACTCAAAAGCTAGGAGAAGACAAGAGATAACTAAGATCAGAGCAGAACAGAAGGAGATACAGACGTAAAAAACCCTTCAAAAAAATCAATAAATCCAGGAGCTGGCTTTTTGAAAAGATCAACAAAATAGACCACTAGCCAGATTAATAAAAAAGAAAAGGGAAGATAATCAAATAGATGCAATAAAAAACGATAAAGGGGATATCACCACTGATCCCACAGAAATACAAACTACCATCAGAGATTACTACAACAGCTCTACTCACATAAACCAGTAAATCATGAAGAAATAGATAAATTCGTAGACACTTATACTCTACCAAAAGTAAACCAGGAGGAAGCTGAAACTCTGAATAGACCAATAACAAGGGCTGAAGTAGAGACAGTAATCAATAGCCTTCCAACCAAAAAAAGTCCAGGTCCGACAGGTTCACAGCCGAATTCTACCAGACGTACAAAGAGGAGCTGGTTCCATTCCTTCTGAAAATGTATCAAACAATACAAAAGGAGGGAATACTCCCTAACTCATTTTATAAGACCAACATCATCCTGATACCAAAACCAGGGAGAGACTGAACTGAAAAAGAAAACTTCAGGCCAAAATCCATGATGAACATCGATGCAAAAATCTTCAATAAAATACTGGCAAACAGATTGCAACAGCACATCAAGAAGCTTATCCGTCATGACCAAGTAGGCTTCATCCTGGGGATGCAAGCCTGGTTCAACATACACAAATCCATAAATGTAATCCATCACATAAACGGAACCAAAGACAAAAATCACATGATTATATCAATAGATGCAGAGAAGGCCTTCGATAAAATTCAACAGCCCTTCATGCTAAACACTCTCAATAAACTAGCTATTGATGGAATGTATCATAAAATGATAAAAGCTATATATGACAAACCTACAGCCAATATCATACTGAATGGGCAAAACCTGGAAGAATTCCCTTTGAAATCAGACACTAGAAAAGGATGCCCTCTCTCACCACTCCTATTCAATATAGTATTGGAAGTTCTAGCCAGAGCAATCAGGCAAGAAAAAGAAATAAACAGTATTCAATTAGGAAAGGAGGAAGTCAAACTGTCTCTATTTGCAGATGACATGATTGTATATCTAGAAGACCCCATCATCTCAGCCCAAAATCTCCTGAAACTGATAAGCAACTTCAGCAGTCTCAGGATACAAAACCAATGTGCAAAAATCACAAGCATTTCTATACACCCTATACACCAATAACAGACTTAAAGAGAGCCAAGTCAAGAATGAACTGTCATTCATAATTGCTACAAAGAGAATAAAATACCTAGGAGTACAACTAACAAAGAACATACAGGACCTCTTCAAGGAGAACTACAGACCACTGCTCAATGAAATAAAAGAGGACACAAACAGATGGAGAAACATTCCATGCTCATGGTTAGGAAGAATCAATATCGTGAAAATGGCCATACTGCCCAAAGTAATCTACAGATTCAATGCTATCCCCATCAAGCTACCAATGACCTTCTTCACAGAACAGGAAAAAACCACTTTAAACTTCATATGGAATCACAAAAGATCCCGCATAACCAAGACAATCCTAAGCAAAAAGAACAAAGCCGGAGGCATCACACTGCCAGACTTCAAACTATACTACAAGTCTACAGTAATCAAAACAGTATGGTACTGGTACCAAAACAGAGACAAAGACTAATGGAACAGAACAGAGACACCAGAAGAAACACCACACATCTACAACCATCTGATCTTTGACAAACCCAGCAAAAACAAGCAATGGGGAAAGGACTCCATGGTTAATAAATGATGTTGGTAAAACTGGCTAGCAATGTGCAGAAAGCAGAAACTGGACCCCTACCTGTCACCTTACACTAAAATTAACTCCAGATGGATCAAAGATTTAAACATAAAACCTAACACCATAAAAACACTAGAAGAAAACATAGGCAAAACCATCCAGGACATAGGCCTAGGCAAGGACTTCATGACTAAAACACCAAAAGCAATGGCAATAAAAGCCAGGATAGACAAATGGGATCTAATTAAACTCCAGAGCTTCTGTACAGCAAAAGAAACCATCATTAGAGTGAATGAGCAACCAACAGAATGGGAAAAAATTTTTGCAATCTACCCATCTGACAAAGGGCTAATATCCAGAATCTACAAAGAACTAAAACAGATATACAAGAAAAAAACAAACAACCCCATTCAAAAGTGGGTGAAGGATATGAACAGACACTTTTCAAAAGAGGACATATATGAGGCCAACAAACGTATGAAAAATGCTCATCATCGCTGGTCATTAGAGAAATGCAAATCAAAACCACACTGAGACATCATCTCATGCCAGTTAAAATGGCAATCATTAAAATATCAGGAGACAAGAGATGCTGGAGAGGATGTGGAGAAATAGGAACACTCTTACACAGTTGGTGGGAGTGTAAATGAGTTCAACCACTGTAGAAGACAGTGTGGCAATTTCTCAAGGATCTAGAAATAGAAATTCCATTTGACCCAGCAATCCCACTATTAGGTATATACCCAAAGAACTATAAATCCTTCTACTATAAAAACACATGCACAAGTATGTTCATTGCAGCCCTGTGTACAATAGCAAAGACTTGGAACCAATCCAAATGCCAATCAATGATAGACTGGACAAAGAAAATGTGGTACATATATACCATGGAATACTATGCAGCCATAAAAAACGATGAGTTCATGTCCTTTGTAGGGACTTGGATGACTGTGGAAACCATCATTCTCAGCAAACTGACCCAAGAACAGAAAGCCAAGCACCATATGTTCTCACTCATAGGTGGGTGTTGAACAACGAGAACACGTGGACTCAGGGAGAGGAGCATCAAACACAGGGGACAGTTGGGGGGCATAGGGGAGAGACAATGGGGGGTGGGGAGGGAGGGGTGCGTGGGAAGGGATAACATGGGGAGAAATGCCAGATATAGTATGCACCTAAAGTAAAATAAATAAATTTAAAAAAAAAAACAAAATAAAAAGTTAAACAGAAAGAAACATTTACTCACTCTACAAGGCCAGCATTACCCTGTTACCAAAGCCCAACAAACACACAAGTAAACTACAAACTAATATCCCTTACAAACATAGACGTTAATAATCCTCAACAAACTACTAGCAATCATATTAATTGCTTCATATCAAAAGGATTACTTACCATAATCAAGGGAGTAGGATTAACCCCCAGGAATGCAAGGATGGTTCAATATACAAAGTCAATCAATGTAATATGCCATATTAACAGAATGAAAGAAAAAATATATTATTACCTCAGTTGATACAGTAAAAGCATTTGACAAATTCCAATACCCCCGCATGATAAAAACACTTGACCTAGGAATAGAAGAAAAATTCCTCACAGTGATATAGGCCACACACAAAAAAGCTCACATCTAACATCATACTCAATGGCAAAAGAATGAAATTTAACCTTACCTTATATCAGATACAAAAATTAACTTAAAATTGATCAAAGACCTAAAATTAAGAGCTAAAATTGTCAAAATTTCTAAGTTTTCTCTTAGAAGGAAACATGGGCAAATCCTCATGACTCTGTATTTGGCAATAGTTTCTTTTTTGGCAATAGCTTTTTATTTATTTATTTATTTATTATTTATTTATTTATTTAAAATTTTTTTATGGAGTTTTACTCCTGGTGCCCATGCTGGAATGCAATGGTATGATCTTGGTTCACTGCAACCTCCACCACCCAGGTTCAAGCACTTCTCCAGCCTCAGCCTCCTTAGTAGCTGGGATTACAGGCATGCACCATCATGCCTGGCTAATCTTTTGTATTTTTAGTAGAGGTGGGGTTTCTCCATGTTTATCAGGCTGGTCTCAAACTCCTGACCTCAGGTGATTCACCTGCTTTGATCTTCCAAAGTGCTGGGATTACATGCATGAGCCACCCCACCCAGCTGGCAATAGCTTTTTAAATATGGTCCCAAAAGCATAAGCAACAGAAGATAAAATAGGTAAACAGAGTTCATTAAAATAAAAATATTTTTTACTTTCCTTTTAAGTTCAGTGGTACAAATGTAGGTTTGTTACATAAGCAAACTTGTGTCATGGAAGTTTGTTGTACAAATTATTGCAGCACTGTTCACAATAGCAAAGACATGGAATCAACCTAAATGTTTTGCTTCTAAAAGGCAGAACCCTGAGTATTTCATTCATCTCTGTGTCCCTAGTACCCAACACTATGCCTCATACCTTGCAAGAGTTCTAAAAGGGTTATGGAACAAGGTCTAAGTAAGGCTTTCAAATGATGTCAGTCAAACATATCTTCCTACATTGCTTCCATGAGGGTAAGGGGTACCACTGAGCCCAAAACAGGGCAACTCACTATTAGAGAAACCATCTCTCTGAATGGGCAAAAACTGGAAGCATTCCCTTTGAAATCTGGCACTAGACAAGGATTCCCTCTTTCACCACTCCTATTCAATATAGTATTGGAAGTTTTAGCCAGAGCAATCAAGCAAGAAAAAAAAAATAAAGGATATTCAATTAGGAAAGGAGAAAGTCAAATTTTCTCTATTTGCAGATGACATGATTGTATATTTAGAAGACCCCATTGTCTGTGCAAAAATCACAAGCATTTCTATACACCCTATACACCAATAACAGACTTAAAGAGAGCCAAATCAAGAATGAACTGCCATTCATAATTGCTACAAAGAGAATAAAATACCTAGGAATACAACTGACAAAGGATGTAAAGGACCTCTTCAAGTAGAACTATAAACCACTGCTCAATGAAATGAGAGGACACAAACAGATGAAGAACATTCCATGCTCATGTTTAGGAAGACTCAATATTGTGAAAATGGCCATACTGCCCAAAGTAATTTATAGATTCAATGCTATCCCCATCAAGCCACCAATGACTTTCTTTGCAGACCTGGAAAAACCCACCTTAAACTTTATATGGAACCAAAAGAGAGCCCGCATAGCCATGTCAATTCTAAGCAAAAAGAACAAAGCTGGAGGCATCACACTACCTGACTTCAAACTATACTACAAGGCTACAGTAATCAAAACAGCATGGTGCTGGTACCAAAACAGACATATAGACCAATGAAACAGAACAGAGGCTTCGGAGGCAATGCCACACATCTACAACCATCTGATCTTTAACAAACCTCACAAAAACAAGCAATGGGGAAAGGATTCCCTGTTTAATAAATGGTGTTGGGAAAACTGGCTAGCCATGTGCAGAAAGCAGAAACTGGGCCCCTTCTTGACACCTTACACTAAAATTAACTCCAGATGGATTAATGACTTAAACGTAAGACCTAACACCATAAAAACCCTAGAAGAAAACCTAGGCAAAACCACTCAGGACATAGGCATAGGCAAGGACTTCATGACTAAAACACCAAAAGCATTGGCAACAAACGCCAAAATAGACAAATGGGATCTAATTAAATTCCAGAGCTTCTGCACAGCAAAGTAAACAATCATTAGAGTGAACCAGCAACCAACAGAATGGGAAAAAAAATTTTGCAATCTACCCATCTGACAAAGGGCTAATATCCAGAATCTACAAAGACCTAAAACAGATTTACAAAAAAAAACAAACAAACCCATTCAAAAGTGGGTGAAGGATATGAACAGACACTTTTCAAAAGAAGATATACATGAGGCCAACAAACATATGAAAAAATACTCATCATCACTGATCATTAGAGAAATGAAAATCAAAACCACATTGAGATACCATCTCACACCAGTTAGAATGGCAATCATTAAAAAATCCAGAGACAGATGCTGAAGTGGATGTGGAGAAATAGGAACACTTCTACACTGTTGGTGGGAGTGTAAATTAGTTCAATTATTGTGGAAGACAGTGTGGCGATTTCTCAAGGACTTAGAAATAGAAATTTCATTTGACCCAGCAATCCCATTACTGGGTATATATCCAAAGGATTATCAATCGTTCTATTATAAGGACACATGCACACAAATGTTCACTGCAGCACTGTTTACAATAGCAAAGACTTGGAACCAACCCAAAGGCCCATTGATGATAGACTGGACAGGGAAAATATGGCACATATACACCATGGAATACTATTCAGCCATAGAAAATGGTAAGTTCATGTCCTTTGTAGGGACATGGATGAAGCTGGAAACCATCAATCTCAGCAAACTGATACAAGAACAGAAAATCAAACACCACATGTTCTCAGGTGGGTGTTGAACAATGAGAACACATGGACACAGGGAGGAGTGCATCACATACCGAGGTCTGTCGGGGGGAACTAGGGGAGGGAAAGCTGGGGTTGGGGAGTTGGGAAGGGATAACATGGGGAGAAATGCCAGATATAGGTGATGGGGAGGAAGGCAGCAAACCACATTGCCATGTATGTACCTACGCAACAATCCTGCATGTTCTTCACATGTACCACAAAACCTAAAATACAATAAAATATTTAAAAAAAAAAAAAAAAGGAATCCATCTCTTTACTGGAGAGATAATCATGTGATTTACTAAAATATAGCTATCAGTGGAGCAAAAAGGCTGAGTGAATTTCCCACCTCAGACCAGGTGGTTCTTGTGTTTCTCTCTGATCACTACTCCATTTATGGCCTATTGGCCTATATTGGGTTGGGGCACAGAGTCCTAAGC
>PVKV010034026.1:0-18109 GCA_004027835.1 Alouatta palliata
GTGCCCCCACACTTGGCTAATTTTTGCATTTTTAGTAGAGGCAGGGTTTCACCATGTTTGCCAGGCTAGTCTTGAACTCCTGACCTCAGGTGATCCACTCACCTTAGCCTCCCAAAGTGCTAGGATTACAGGCATGAGCCACCATGCCCAGCCCCAACAGGTATTTTAATATCAATATGTCTAAAGGTAAACTCATCCCAAACAATTCTTCATTTTCCATCTAAGTCAATAACATGGCCATCTACTTAGTCCCCTATATCAGAAACCTGGCCATTATCCCCAACATTCCCTCATCCTTGTCCCTGAAATTCCTATGCATCTACCAAATGGCTCTACACTCTTCTCTCCATCCTATTTCCTCTGCTTTGGTTTACTTCTTGAATTGCTTTGACATCTCCCTAATGGGTCTTCCTGACTCCAGTCTCTCCTCCTTTCCTCACCATTCTCTTTTCTACATTGTCTCCTGAGTGCATTTACTATATAAGTCACTCTAGAACAAGCCAAAACATGAACCTATACCACTGATGGGTGATATAAAATATACAAGCTGAGAAGAAAAAAAAATCACAAGACAGCATCTAAAAACAGCATTTAAACGCTGGGACTTTATGCCTGTGGGGTTTAAGCATCTTCTTAGGTAAAATTTTAATGCCTGATTTATTATCTTTCTCCTCTCTAATTATCTAAGGCCCTTAGAGAAGAAATATTATCTTTTTAAATGTATCATAGAACAGAACATAATGCCCATATAATAAAAAATGCTCTGATTTTTCAGAAGGGAAAATAACTTAAAAACCCAAATCAGTGTATTCCTCTATGGCTTAATCCCTTGGGTACATAAATGATGGTAGATAAGAGAGTGGAGAGAGTTAAATTAGAATGGTATCCTAGGGTAAGAGTCTAATGTCAGGACAAGGAGTGTGTCACAAGGAGCCATCAAATGTTTTTAAGCTTAAGAGAAGCATGATGATAGGAAAGGTTAGGAAGTGATTAGAAATTATGAAGAAATTAAAGACAGGAAGATAATTTGGGAGGCAACATGGACATTCCCTAAGTGGGCATGGATATCTTAGAAGTTTCTGAGGTCACAGCAACAAGATCTGGTCTCTTACATGACTTGTTTTTAATGGTGGGTATGAAGGGTAGGTGACTTACTTGATTTTGAGGTTTCTGTATTGGGCAACATAGGAATTTAGGAGGGGAATCATCTCCTGTATATACTAATAAGCAAGATGCCATTAGTTTGAAACTGTTTCCATGCTTCGAGTTTCTATCTAACAAACTGCAACCTAACTTAGTATGTAAATAGACTGAAACTTAACATAAGCTGTATAAAAAGACAGCCTAATTTCAGCCATACCCAACTAGCCAGGCTTCAGCTAATCACAGGCAGTCAACTGATGACATCATGTCCAAATTAGGCAAATGCCTTGCTAATTTTTTTCCTTTGTACCCAAATTCAGCCTATAAAAACACCCTTCTCATGCTGCAGGGAATAGCTCCCTGAAAGTCTTCTGGTTCTGAGTACTGACAAATTCACAACTCATTTTATTTTTGTATTGACAAACTGTTAACTTGTCTAACATTTTTGTTTTAACATGGAAAAGGGTGAGTTATATCATGAACATTTTGATTGTGTGTACCTGTAGGACATGTATGAAATGTGAATCCAGATTGGGAGTTTGACACCTACAGGCCAAATCATGCCAACTGCCTGGTTTTATAAATAAACTTTTATTAGAACATGGCCATGGTCATTTCTTCAGGTATTATTTATGGCTGCTTTTGTGCTACAAGTAGTTGGGATCTTTTGCCCACAAAGCCTCAAATGCTTGCTATCTTGCTCTTTTCAGAAAAAGGTCACTAATCTGTATACTAGGGTTTAGGAGTCTGGAAAAGAAGCTACAGAATTTTCAAGGGTTGAGGGAGGCTTATTCATCATGTTCTAGAACATTCCCATTATTCCCCTTCAACCTCTAGGGGGCGCCCTACTGGCCGTTGGTGTAGGACAAACCATTATGACAAGAGGGAGGGATAAGTGAGACTTTTTTGACTTGATTATAAGGGCTTAATTTTCTTGGTTCTAAGTCTTTTCTGACCACTTCTGTTTCTTCTGAGCTGTAAGGGCTCCCACCCATGTGGCAGTTCCCTTACATCCCAATATAGTGGCAGGAGCCTTCCTTACTCACTCCCTTCCACCCCTGGAATCTCTGGAAATTGGAACAGTCCCAGAGCAAAAGCCTCCAAGTTGGCCCTGAGGCTTCCTTTCCCCGGAGCCTGAGGAGGGAGCGAGGCACGGCGTCTCCCTCGTCTCTCTTCCGGCTTGTTAAAACAGCGGGGTTGGCCTGTACTTCATCTGGCCCCGGCCAAAGAGCTGAGTCCTGGTGGGAGATTTCCTAGGGTAGGACAAGCTGGTCAGGGGGTCATTAGGAGGGTCTTGTCAGAGGAGAGAGGGCGGGGGCAAGAGGGTGGGAGAAGACGGATGAGGGGAGGAGCTGAGGGGTGGGGGAGGAATCTACTGGTTGCTCCATCCATACAGGGCTAGTGAAACCGTTAAGCCCCTAGACGACCATGGCCTTGAGACCCGAGGACACCAGTAGTGGGTTCCGGCACGGCAACGTGGTGGCATTCATCAACGAGAAGATGGCCAGGCACACGAAAGGCCCCGAGTTCTATCTCGAGAATATATCCTTATCCTGGGAAGAGGTGGAAGACAAGCTCAGGGCCATCCTGGAGAACAGCGAGGTGCCCAGCGAGGTCAAAGAGGCCTGCACATGGGGCAGCCTGGCTTTGGCAGTGCGCTTTGCCCACAGGCAGGCACAGTTACAAAGCCACAAGGCGCAGTGGCTACACAGTTTCGCCGAACTGCACAAATCAGCCGCACAGGCCTTGATATCAGACCTGAAGAAGCTCAGGGAGCAGCAGGAGACAGAACGCAAGGAGGCGGCCTCCCGGATAAGAATGGCCCAGTCCAGCCTCGCAGAGGTGCAGAAAGAGCTGGACATGCTGAGTTGGAAGCTCTTCCGTGCAGTAAGATCCCTCAACTGGTCCCTGCCCCATACCACTGCTCTGCCCCATTCCTGCCCCTCTCTACCCTGCTCCATGACTTCGCCCTGACCCGTCCACCCTTCCCTACCTGGTACCTCCGCCCTACCCTGCTCAGTGCTCCCACCTTGCCCCCAGAACACATCTTAGCCCTGCCCATTTCTCTCCAGGGGTTGGCGTCTCCCCATGAGTGGGAGCAGGCGGCAGGGGGGCCAGGCCTGGCCACTGCCGGAGGGATTTGCACAGAAGGAGCACGTGAGGAGGAAGAAGAGGTGGCGATGGCTGCTGCTGGTGCCGCTGGAGGAAAAGGAGGAGAAGAGCAGAGGGATGTGGAGGCTGTGACTGCCCCTGTGGAGGCCATGGCTCCCCCTGTGGAGGCTAGGTCTCCCCCCATGGAGGCTATGGCTGCTCCCATGGAGGCTAGGGCTCCCCCTGTGGAGGTTGAGGCTTCTCCTGTGGAGGGTGGGGCTTCCCCTGTGGAGGCTGGGTCCCCCCCCGTGGAGGCTGGGGCTGCCTCCATGGAGAACACACAGGAGCTGGAGAGAATCCTCCTGCAGCTCCTCGGAGATGCTGAGCAGGAAAGTTCCACCTACTGGGGGAAGAGAGAGAGAGATCTTAGGTCGAGCAAAACACCCATGTCTTATTTCTCTGAAACCATAAAGCCCAGGTCCACAGCCTTACCAGAACCTCTTGCTGTCCAGCTCCCTGCCCCATTCACATACTCATACTCAAGCCCTTTTTCCACCTTCTCAGCCATATCCACTATACCCTCTCCAGTAGCAACAGCATCAGTTCCACCTCAGATGCCTTCCAACCTGGGGGCCGTTGATTCTAGCCTGAGGTCTGATGTGGGGGGCCTCAGAATAGACCCTCAAGAGCACCCAAGAGACAAGAAAGACTCCGAACCCCATCAGCAAAGAAGATTTTCAGGATATCGCAGGCCTGGGGATTGGGACTGCCCTTGGTGTAAAGCTGTGAATCTTTCATGGAGGGATACTTGCTTCCACTGTGGGAGGGGAATCTGGCTGCAAAATCCCTAGTGAGTGCAGAAATGCAAAATAGAACCGAAGCATGCATATCTGGATGGGAAATTAATTTTCAGAGGGAGGGCTTGCAGTGGCAGGGGCCAGGGTGGTGGGGGAAGAACGCTGGGAAGAGTGGAGGAAGAATGGGGGCGGGGTGGTGGGGGAAGAAGACTGGGAAGAGTAGGCGAAGGAGGTGGGACAGTGGTACCTTTAGGAATAACTTCGGGGATAGGAGTGAAGACTGGAGGAGGGGGAGGAAAGGAGGGGTTGTGAAAGAGGTGTAGAAGTGGGGTGGTGGCCAGGGGAGGTATAGACTGGGGTGGAGTGGGGGGAGAGAGAGACAGACATGTTTTGGTGACCCCCTCTGTATTCCAGAGTACTAGCACTCAATAATACCCCACTTTGTATTCCAGAGTATTAGCACTCAATAATACCCCAGAACTGCTGCAGCTTTTATTTGTGTATGTGACTCTCTTTCTCCCTACCCTGGTGTCTGGTAGAAGAGGCAACCATGTATATAACACCCCACCCTCCACTTGAATCTAGGCTTTAGATTATTGGAGCAGGAGTGGATATTTGACCCATTCAGAGCCACATGGATTTTCATACTAGACACTGAACAGAGAGGCTGATTCCATGGTGTTGGACAATGTAGCAGTGGGTCACTTGGAGTTGGGGCCAGGATCAGAGCCATGGATGCTGAAGCCACTGCTGAGGCCTGGCCCTGGCTGTGGGAGAATAGAACTGGGTGCTTTTCAGAGGCAAGTGTCTATGGGAATCACTGGTATGTGGTTCCAGGGAGCAGACAGGCACAGAAGAGTCACCCTGTGATTCCAGAGAGATGGAGAAAGCAGCAGCTAACCACTTTTCACTTCCCACAATTGTACTACATGAAAATTCCCTTTACACAGATCCTCTTTTCTTTAGCTAACTTGAGTGGCAAACATTTTTTTTTTTTTTTTTTTTTTTTTTTTTTACTTTAAGTTCTGGGATACATTTGCAAAACATGCAAGTTTCTTACATAGGTATACATGTGCCATGGTGGTTTGCTGCACCTATCAACCCATTTTCTAGCTTATAAGCTCTCCATGCATTAGGTATTTGTCCTAATGCTCTCTCTCTCTCCTCCTCCCCCACTAGCAGACAGGCCCCGGTATGTGATGTTCTCCTCCCTATGTCCATGTGTTCTCATTGTTCAACTCCGACTTATGATGAGAACATGTGGTGTTTGGTTTTCTGTTCCTGTGTTAGTTTGCTGAGAATGATGGTTTCCAGCTTCATCCATGTCCTTGCAAAGCACATGAATTCATCCATTTTTATGGCTGCATAGTATTCCATGGTGTATATGTGCTACATTTTCTTTATCCAGTCTATCATTGATAGGCATTTGGGATGGTTCCAAGTCTTTGTTATTGTAAATAGTGCTGCAATAAACATATGTGTGCATGTGTCTTTATAGTAGAATGATTTATAATCCTTTTGGAATATACCCAGTAATTGGATTGCTGGGTCAAATGGTATTTCTGGTTCTAGATCCCTGAGGAATTGTCATACTGTCTTCCACAATGGTCGAACTAATTTACACTCCCACCAACAGTGTGAAAGCATTCCCACTTCTCCACATCCTCTCCAGCATCTGTTGTTTCCTGACTTTTTAGTAATAGCCATTCTAACTGGCATGAGATGGTATCTCATTGTAGTTTTGATTTGCATTTCTCTAGTGACTAGTGATGATGAGCTTTTTTTCTTTTTTTTTTTCTTTCTTTTTTTTTTTTTTTTAGACAGAGTCTCACTCCATCACCAGGCGCCAGGCTGGAGTGCAGTGGCGCAACCTCGTCTCACTGCAACCTCTGCCGCCCGGGTTCAAGCAATTCTCCTGCCTTAGCCTCCTGAGTAGCTGGGACTACAGGCACGTGCCACTACGCCCAGCTAATTTTTTTGTATTTTTAGTAGAGACGGGATTTCACCATGTTGACCAGGATGGTCTCGATCTCTTGACCTCGTGATCCACCTGCCTCGGCCTCCCAAAGTGCTGGGATTACAGGTGTGAGCCACCGCGCCTGGCCTGATGAGCTTTTTTTCATAGGTTTGTTGGCCGCATAAATGTCTTCTTTTAAGAAGTATCTGTTCATGTCCTTTGCCCACTTTTTGATGGGGTTGTTTTTTTCTTGCAAATTTATTTAAGCTCCTTCTAGGTTCTGGATATTAGACTTTTGTCAGGTGGATAAGCTGCAAAACTTTTTTCACATATTGTAAGTTGGATGTTCACTCTTATGATACTTTCTTTTGCTGTGCAGAAGCTCTTTAGTTTGATTAGATCCCATTTGTCAATTTTGTCTTTTGTTATAATTGCTTTTGGTGTTTTAGTCATGAAGTCTTTGTCCTGAATGGTATTGGCTAGGTTTTCTTCTCGGGTCTTTATAGTTTGGGGTTTTACATTTAAGTCTTTAATCCAACTTGAGTTAATTTTTGTATAAAATGTAAGGAAGAGGTCCAGTTTCAATTTTCTGCATATGGCTAGCCAGTTTTCCCAGCACCATTTATTAAATAGGGAATCCTTTCTCCATTGCTTGTTTTTGTCAGGTTTGTTGAAGATCAGATGGTTGTAGATATGTGGTGTTATTTCTGAGGTCTCTGTTCTGTTCTATTGGTCTATATATCTGTTTTGGTATGAGTACCATGCTGCTTTGATTACTGTAGCCTTGAAGTATAGTTTGAAGTCAGGTAGTGTGATGCCTCCAGCTTTGTTCTTTTTGCTTAGGATTGTCTTGGCTATACATGCTCTTTTTTTGGTTCCATGTGAAATTGAAAGTAGTTTTTTTCTAATTCTGTGAAGAAAGTCACTGGTAGCTTGATGGGAATAGCACTGAATGTATAAATTACTTTGGGTAGTATGGTCATTTTCACGATAGTGATTCTGTCCATGAGCATGGAATGTTTTTCCATTTGTTTGTGTTATATCTTATTTCCTTGAGCAGCGGTTTGTAGATATCCTTGAAGACGTCCTTCACGTCCCTTGTAAGTTGTATTTTTAGGTATTTTATTCTCTTTGTAGCATGAATGAGAGTTTACTCATGATTTGGCTCTCTGCTTTTTATTGCTGGTGTATATGAATGCTTGTGATTTTTGCATATTGCTTTTGTATCCTGAGACTTTGCTAAAGTTGCTTATCAGCTTAAAGAGTTTTGGGGCTAAGAAAATAGGGTTTTCTAAATGTACAATCATGTCGTCTGTAAGCAGAGAAAATTTGATTCCCTCTATTCCTATTAGAATATCCTTTATTTCTTTCTCTTGCTTGATTGTGCTGTCCTCAACTTCCAATACTATGTTGAACAGGAGTGGTGAGAGTGCATCCTTGTCCTGTGCCAGTTTTCAAAGTGAATGCTTCCAGCTTTTGCCCATTCAGTATATTGGCTATGGGTTTGTCATAAATAGCTCTTATTATTTTGAAATATGCTCCATCAATACCTAAGTTATTGAGAGGTTGAAGCATGAAGGGATTTGAATTTGAATAGAATTTTATTGAAGGCCTTTTCTGCATCTGTTGAGATAATCATGTCATTTTTGACATTGGTTCTGTTTATGTAATGGATTACATTTATTGTTTTGCTTATGTTCAACCAGCCTTGTATCCCAGGGAGAAAGCTGACTTAATCATGGTAGATAAGCTTTTTGATATGCTGCTGAATTCAGTTTGCCAATTTTTTGTTGAGGATTTTCCCATCGATGTTCATCAGGGATATTGGCCTGAAATTTTCTTTTGTTTCTTGTGTCTCTGCCAGGTTTTGGTATCAGGATGATGCTGGCCTCATAAAATGAGTTGGGGAGGAGTCTCCTCTTTTTCTATTGTTTGGAATAGTTTCAGAAGGAATGCTACAAGCTTTCTTTTGTACTTCTGGTAGAATTTGGCTGTGAATCTCTTGGTCCTGGCCTTTTATTGGTTGGCAGGCTTGTAATTAATTACTGCCTCAATTTAGCAATTTGTTATTGGTCTATTCAGGGATTCAACTTCTTCCTGGTTTAGTTTTGGGAGGGTGTACATATCCAGGAATTTATCCATTTCTTCTAGATTTTCTAGTTTATTTGCATAGAGGTGTTTATAGTATTCTCCGATGGTAGTTTGTATTTCTGTGGTTTCAGTGGTAATATCCTCTTTGTCATTTTTCATTGTGTCTATTTGATTCTTCTCTTTTCTTCCTTGTTAGTCCAGCAAGTGGTCCATCTATCTTTTTAATCTTTTCAAAAAACCAGCTCCTGGATTCATTGATTTTTTGAAGGGTTTTTTGTGTCTCTATTTCCTTCAGTTCTGCTCTGATCTTAGTTATTTCTTGTCTTCTGCTAGCTTTTGAATTCGTTTGCTCCTGCTTCTCTAGTTCTTTTAATTGTGATGTTAGGGTGTTGATTTGAAATCTTTCCAGCTTTCTATTGTGGGCATTTAGTGCTATAAATCTCCCTCTTAACACTGCTTCTGCTGTATCCCAGAGATTCTGGTACATTGTCTCTTTGTTCTCATCGATTTTAAAGAACCTCTTCATTTCTGCCCTAATTTTGTTATTCAGTCAGCAGTCATTCAGGACCAGGTTGCTCAATTTCCATGTAGTTGTGCAGTTTTGAGTGAGTTTCTTAACCCTGAGTTCTAATTTGATTGCACTGTGGTCTGAGAGACTGTTTGTTATTATTTCCTTTCTTTTGCATATGGCAAGGAGTGTTTTACCTCCAATTAAGTGGTCAATTTTAGAATATGTGTTATGTGGCACTGAGAAGAATGTATATTCTGTTGATTTGGGGTGGAGAGTGCTGTAGATGTCTATTAGGTCCACTCGGTTTAGAGCTGAGTTCAATTCCTGAATATCCTTGTTAATTTTCTGTCTCATTGATCTGTCTAATACAGATAGTAGGGTGTTAAAGTCTCCCAGTATTACTGTGTGGGAATCTAAGTCTCTTTGTAGGTCTCTAAGAACTTGTTTCATGAATCTGAGTGCTCCTGTATTGGGTGCATATATACTTAGGATAGTTAGCTCTTCTTGTTGCATTGATCCCTTTACCATATGGAATGTCCTTCTTTGTCTTTTGATCTTTGTTGGTTTAAAGTCTGTTTTAACAGAGACTAGGCTTGCAACCTCTGCTTCTTTTTACTTTCCATTTGCTTGGTAAGTATTCCTCCATCCCTTTATTTTGAGCCTATGTGTGTCCTTGAACGTGAAATGGGTCTGCTGAATATAGCACCCCATTGGGTCTTGACTCTTTATCCAGTTTGCCTGTCTGTGTCTTTTAATTGGGGCATTTAGCCAACTTACATTTAAGGTTAGTATTGTTATGTGTGAATTTGATCTGTCATCCTGACATTGGCTGGGTATTTTGCACATTAGTTGATACAGTTTCTTCATAGTTTCATTGGTCTTTATATTTTGGTGTGTTTTTGTAGTGACTGGTACTGATTTTTCCATTCCATATTTAGTGCTTCCTTCAGGAGCTCTCGCAAGGTAGGCATGGTGGTGACAAAATCCCTCAGCATTTACTTGTCTGGAAAACATTTTATTTCTCCTTTGCTTATGAGGCTTGGTTTGGCTGGATATGAAATTCTGGGTTGAAAATTCTTTTAAGAATGTTGAATATTGGCCCTCACATTCTTCTGGCTTGTAGGGTTTCTGCCAAGATATCCACTGTCAGTCTGATGGGCTTCCCTGTGTAGGTAACCTGACCTTTCTCTCTGGTTGTCCTTAACATTTTTTCCTTCTTTTCAACCTTGGAGAATATGATGATTATATGTCTTGTGATTGCTCTTCTTGAGGAGTATCTTAGTGGTGTTCTCTGTATTTCCTGAATTTGAATGTTGGCCTGTCTTGCTAGGTTGGGTAATGTCCTGAAGTGTCTTTTCCAACTTGGTTCCATTCTCCCCATCACTTTCAGGTACACCAATCAGTCATTGGTTTGGTCTTTTCACATAGTGCCATATTTGTTGGAGGCTTTGTTCATTCCTTTTCATTCTTTTTTCTCTAATCTTGTCTTCATACCTTATTTCAGTAAGTTGATCTTCAATCTCAAATATCTTTTCTTCTGCTTGTTCAGTTCAGCTACTGATACTTGTATATGCTTCACAAAGTTCTCGTGCTGTGTTTTTCAGCTTCATCAGGCCTTTTATGTTTCTCTTAAAACTGGTAATTCTAGTTAGCAGTTCCTGTAATCTTTTATCAAGGTTTGTAGCTTCCTTGCATTGGGTTAGGACATGTTCCTTTAGCTTGGAAGAGTTTGTTATTAACCCACCTTCTGAAGCCTACTGTCAGTTTGTCAATCTCATTCTCTGTCTAGTTTTGTGCCCTTGCTGGAGAGGAGTTGTGATCATTTGGATGAGAAGAGATATTCTGGTTTTTGGAATTTTCAGAGTTTTTGTGCTGGTTTTTCCTCATCTTCATGAATTTATCTACCTTTGATATTTGAGATTGATGACCTTTGGATGGGGTTTTTGTGGGGGGGTCCTTTATGTTGATAGTGATCTCATTGCTTTCCCTTTGTTAGTTTTTCCTCTAAAAGTCAGGTCCCTCTCCTGCAGGTCTGTTGCAGTTTGCTGGAGGTCCACTCCAGACCCTTTTCACCTGGGTATCCCCAATGGAGGCAGCACAACAGCAAAAAGTGTTGCCTGCTTCTTCCTCTCAAAGCTTTGTCCCAGAGGGGCACCAGCCTGATGTCAGCTGGAGCTCTCCTGTATGAGGTGTCTGTCAACCCCTGTTGGGAGGTTTCTCCTGGTCAGGAGGCATGGGAGTCGGGGACCCACTTGAGGAGGCAGTCTGTCCCTTAGTAGAGCTGTTGCGCTGTGCTGGGATAGTTCCTTTTGTCAGGATCAGCTGCTCCCTTCAGAGCTGGCAGGCAGGAGTGATTAAATCTGCTGAAGCTGCACCTGCACCCACTGCCACCCCTTCCCCCAGGTGTTCTGTCCCAGAGAGATGGGGTTTTGTCTGTAAGTCCCTGACTGTGGTTGTTACCTTTTCTTCAGAGATGCCCTGCCCAGTGAGGAGGAATCTAGAGAAGCAACCTGACCACAGCTGCTTTGCCATGCTGTGGTGAATTCACTTAGTCCACACGTCCCAGCTTCCTTAGCACTGTCAGAGGAAAACTGCCTACTAAAGCCTCAGTAATGGTGGATGCCCTTCCCCGCACCAAGCTTGATTGTCCCAGGTCAACTTCAGACTGCTGTGCTGGCAACAAGAATTTCAAGCCAGTGGCTCTTAACTTGCTGGGATCCATGGGAGTGGGACCCACTGAGCAAGACCACTTGGCTCCTTGGCTTCAGCTCCCTTTCCAGGGGAGTGAGTGGTTTTGTCTTGCTGGGGCTCTGGGCACCACTGGGGTATGAAAAATTCCTGCAGCTAGTTCAGTGTCTGCCCAGCTGCCCAATTTTGTACTTGAAACCCAGGGCCCTGGTGGTATAGGTACACAAGGGAATAGCCTGATTTGCAGATTAAAAAAACTGTTGGAAAAGCATAGTAACCTGGCTGGATGTCACTGTCCCTCACGGCTTCCCTTGGCTCCAGGAGGGAGATCCCTGGCTTCTTGCACTTCCTGGGTGAAGTGATGCCCCACCCTGCTTCTGCTCGCCTGCCATGGGTTGGACCCACTGCCTAACCAGTCCCAGTGAGATGAACTAGATACCTCAGTTTGAAAAGCAGAAATCACCCACCTTCTGCATTAGTCTCTCTGGGAGCTGCAGACCAGAGCTGTTCCTGTTAGGTTATCTTGGCCTCTCCCCATCAGTTTATTTTTATGTCAGAAATTGATACCAGGAGAGCAGATGCAAATAAGAGACCATTAAATAATATGTTGGAAGTGGCTGGGGAGTTGCATCAGGGTATGGTGAGTAGTGGATATTCCTACATTCCAGGAGTCTCTAGGAATAAACCGGATAGAAAGTTCATTCATGTTCTGAGTGAGTTATATCATGACAATCAAAACAGGCCTTGGGCTAACCCCAGGTTTATGCTTGACTCAAATCAACACGGAAACACTTTGCCACTCCTGAGGGAATCCCTCAGGGCTATGTACAGAGGATGCCAGCACCAGCTCCAGGCAAGGACTACTATGACTCTACATCCCTCATGACAGGAGAATCCTCTCCAATCCTCAGTGAGCAGAACCAGGGACAGTCAGATTTGAACAGGGAACTCCTGCCACTGCCAAGGAGGTGAGTTAGCAACTGAAAGTGCTCAGAGGGTTTTATGGTTTAGACCATGGGCCAAAGCATGGCGCCATCATCCTGAGGGAATCTCTCTCCTGAGGGAATCTCTCTCCCAACCCACCACCCTGATAAATGTTGGAGGGAAATTTGGCTACAAAGCTCTTAGTGAATTTAGAAATGTGAAACAGAACAGAAACATATCCCAATGGGAAATCAACTTCTAGAAGGAGGAGGTGAGATAGAGGAGGATAGGAGTGGGTGGGGTCAAAAGGTGGGTGACAGGTTGGTCTCCTTCTATCCCTTTGATTTGTGTTGATGGGGGGGTACATGTATGTTTTAGCTCACAGGTGGAAGGATGGAGAGGATTTAGACCTGGACCAGACTGAGGCACAAATGGAGGAGCCTTGGACACCAACTGAGGCCTGTGGACCTAGTGACTTAAGAAGCTGTCATGGCCCCTGGGACATCTCTGCAGCAGCAAGATGTGACATTAGGTTGTTTCCTGTTGAGTCTATGACAATCATTCAGGATTTAGGGCCAGTTCCCTAACTAGTTATTAAAGAGTCTGTACTTGTCAAAAATGTTCTTGGGCTTGTTTATATCCTTCCAAGGCAGGGTTGCCCACCATTGTCACTCTTGACATTTGGGGCCATATACGTTTTTATTTCTTGGGGCCATCTTGTGCATTGTAGGATGTTTAGCAAAATCCCTAGCCTCAATTCACTAGATGCTGGTAGTGCCTATCTTCCCACCCCACCCAAATTGTGACAATGAAAAATCTCTCCAGATATTGCCAAATGTCCACTAGAGGGCAAAATCATTATGCGTTACCTAGGGAGTGTGGGCTCAGGGGTCAAATGATGGTAGGCAGTGGGATGTTAGGATATAGGGTGGAGTGAGGTAGAGTGGGGCACGAGACAGAGGGCCTTTACTTCTTTATCTACTTGTGTTTTGTGAAAGTAAAATAATTTAATATTCACAGAAATACAAAATAATAAAAAGAAGTTAATTTACTGGGTGGATTGGTTTGGAAAGGTCATTTCTTACTCTGGAACAGAAAGTAGATGGAGAGTAGACACTGTGTAGTGAAGGGGTGGGAACCCAAGGGGTTTCCTGCCTTTGTGTAGACAAAGCACCTGAGGGTTAGTAAAGACAAAAGGTCGGGGTTGAGGTGAAACGGTGGTACCTTTAGGAATAACTTCAGGGAGGGGGTGGAAACTGGAAGAGGGGGCAGAAAGGATCATCAAGCTGCATAAAAAACACATTTAGGATAGGGACCAACAGAAAATCAAAGGGGAGAGCAGTGGGACCCTAGGAGAGGGGACTAGAAAGGAAGGTGAATAATTCCAGGAAGGGGACGAGACACATATCTCTCTGGTCCTACAGACTGTTTTCATAACTTTTTTTCCACTAAAACATTGAGTCAGTTTGCTTGGATTTGGGTTTTATACTTGGTAGAATTATAGAAAGATAGTAACATTTTCGTGATTTCCTGTGTTATGCCTGTTAAAGTTTTTTTCTCTGTAAGTCCAGAGGAAAGGTTTTAATACATTAAAATTAATTCTACTTCGATTATTGAATATCCTCTACAAACCCAGCAGAAGCAATCTGACCTGACCTTTGAGCCCTTGGGCAAGCGTACTTAGCAAAATGGGCAGTTACAAAGGAAGACAGCTTTAAAACAATGCTGTTGAGAGAAAGGCCCACCTCTGATGGGTGAGACAAAAGGATGAACATTTCATGGGGAGCAATGCCTTGGTCAAAAACAGTGAGTTTTACCTTTAGAAAAGCTGTAATGGTCCTCTCTAGGCTTGCCGTTTGAGATAACAATAAGCAAAGTGGTGAAAGGCAAAAACCAGGGAAGCTTTCATTGACCTATTTTTTTCTGATCACCCATCTACATTCCAGGAAGTCAAACTTGGCTACATCTGTCTCTAAAATAATGGAAAGTAAAATTAAACTTTATTTTATTTTGAAATGGCAGTGATTTTTGTTTGTTTGTTTCATATTATGTGGAATCAAAGTCAAAAGTTGAGCAGAGTGTGTTTATGGTGACACTACCTAATATAGAAACTTCCCTGAATGTGTTAAGAATCAGAACTCTCTGTGACTTTGTACCCTGCTATAAAATACTGGCATTCTCAACATTATCATTTGCACTGTCACACCATAAAATTGCCTTCCTGTCATCTATTTCTATTAGTAAAACAATATATTCAACAATGATTCATGTGAGCAAATTTAAAATTTCCAAACCTTACTGATCTGAGGGTTTCAGCCAATAAGTCAACAACCAACTTGTATGGAAAGCCTACTCTGTGTGTGGACAGTGTGCATGGTGCTTAAGGGGCAAACAAGGAAGAGAGAGAGATCTCTTGCTCAACAGTAAAAGAGAATAATATAAATATGAATCATGGTCAAACCTCTTATTGTAGGAAGTTAAGGGGAGGCACTGACAGGGGTCAGGGTAACAGGACTAAAAAACCAAAAATGTATATACTGTATCTCTATACTCAGGTAAGTGTATATTGCCTTAGTGTTAAAGAGTGAGATCTGGTCTGGAAATTAGTAAGTATATTAATATTGTCCTGGGTCTTGCTTGAATGTGATCAAGGTCCCAAGGTGGAAATATACATTACCCCTCCGACTTAGCTTTTCTCTGACTCATAGCTATAGATACAGACTGTACCCAACAAATATTAATGAGCCATCTTTCCAAGATCTATCACTTTTCACTGTAGTGAGAGTGGGGATGATTCCATGTGAATTCATCACCACTTGTGAGAAAACTGGTTGGAGTACATGCTAAGATTAACAATGCTTTAGTCAGCAGCACTGCCCTCCTTTAATGTGGGTAGGGTCATAAAAGGGAATTTCCCTCCTTTAAATATACATTTTATCTGTGGAAACATCATCTGCTAAAAACATGCCTTATTACTTGACTGCAACTTAAGATGTTCATTAGTTGAGTCTTTCAGCTTCTTTTCTAAGAACTGGTCAATGTCTAAAAGCTCATGTTTCAAAAACATCTGAAATCTTCATAAGGCAAGGGTTATTGTTAGGCTCATACTCGGAAGAAATGCCTTGATAAATCCAGATTCCAAACAAATTGACTTCCCTGTTTTTCCCTCTGCATGGCCCACGTTTTACTATCTCCTTGCCCTGGAACTTTGTTTTATCTGCCTAGGAAGACCTGTACTATCATCACTTGTTTAGATCCTCAAGAGCCGTCTCAAGCCTGATTCTATAAGACAAAAGCCATTTTACCTACTTTTTATTGTACTATTATTTTATCTTTCCTATAGCACTTATCACTTTCCCTCATTTATGATGGAATAAAACCCATCAAGTTAGTGTTTGCAGCTTTTCCCTTCGTCTTACCTTCTAAACATAATTCTCTTTTTTACTGCATTGGTCTTTTTAAAATGTAACAACTTTCACAGAGACATTTGGTATGGCAGATTAGTTCCTGGGATTTCATTGTGCAGAATAGGAGTAATGGGCAGAAAGAGCTGAAGAATTGCAAGGAGCACTGCTAGTTTAATTAAATTACATTGGGAAGGGCAAAAAGAGCTGCTTGCATAGAAAAAAGTGCTAGAGGATGAGAAAGAGCAAAAAGAGAAGAAACTTGTAGGGGATGCATTCCAGGAAGAGTTTTTTAGTGGGTAATGAGAGGAGCAATGAGAGAGGTTTCTGGGCATCTGAAACATACAAGAGATACTAGGACTGATAGTAATGTGAAATGATGATTTTTGTTGCTGCAGGTTACAAATGGGCTTATCTCTGATATTTTTCAAGGGACTATCTACCGTAAATGTCTCCTCAGACACTAAAAAAAATGTGTTTAGTTACTAGACTGTGTTAGGATACAATTTAATGATGAACCACATGGGAGTTATGCCTGTTTGATTGTGATTTGTATACATGTCCTAATTCCCCTTTTAATTCGTTAAAAGTAAGGAGGCCTATCATTCACTTTTGCTTTTTTTTAGTACCCTCTATACAGGAGGAACTCAATAAATATTTGTTTAATGAATAATAAATACCTGAGAGCTAAAAACGATATTGTCTGGAAAACATCACTTTTATTAAAAACATACAAAAAACAAAACAAAACTGTATTTAGGAAGGCATGAGATCTCATTTGTGTTCCACTGTGAACATTTTCAACTTTAAGGTGAATGGAGGGAAGTAGTGTCATGCAATGAGTTTTTGAAAAAGTTAACCATACATTTATGACACCTGATTATATTCATTCTAGCACTTCGTCATATACTGATGTATATGTTTCTCTAATTGATTAATCATGAGTCTTATATATTAGAGGTTTTGAAGTCAAAGTAAAAAGATGAAAGAGCTAGTTAAGGATATATATGCTTCAAAATTCATCTCTATTCTTTGGTAGAAAACAACCTTTAAGCACTTCTGTATAATGTTTGGAAACTGAAAAGTGATCACAAAGGATTTTAAACTTGGTAAGACAAGTAGTCTGCTTCTCTGAAAATTCTTGCTTTAACTTGATCATCACTTTTCATGAACTTAGAATCTCTGTTTCACTGCCTTCTGTTATTCATATTCAATCAATAAAATTCTATCCTCACCACCAGACAATAAAGTTCACTGATGAAAGTAAAAACACACAGAAGCACAGAACTTTTTATAGGCAATAATTAATATAAATAACCATATCTCATATGTTGTGACATACAAATGTCAATTACCAAAAGGAATAGTGAAAATAGATAATAATTGAGAAGACAGTAAACTGATTATATGTATGAGCTCTGGAGTCAGACCTGTCCAAATTCCAGCTCCATCATTTACTAGCCATGTATCCTTTTGCAAGTTCTTTACCATATCAGTTTTATCATCTTCAATGATACGACCTACCTCATGAGTTATTCTAAGGATTAGCACAATGCTTTCATATAATAAAAGCTAAAAAATCATAGCCAGTAGTAGCAGTGGTGGTTGTAGCAAAAGTAGAAATAAGAGATAATGTATAGAGTGCTTACTCTATGTCAGTATTGGTGCTAAGTGCTCATCAGCATTCTCTGAGGTAGGTACTGGGATCTTTGTTCATCTCCTAGCCTTCTCTCTCAGTTAATAGCCCCATGATTCACCCAGTTGCTTAAGTCAAAAGCAACAGGAATCATCCTTTATTCAGCTGTCTCACATCCAGGACATCAGTATGTCCTGTCAGCTCATCCTTCAATACATATCTGGGATTCGTTCACATCTCCCTATTTTCATAGCTACCACCCCAATCTAAGCTACCATCACATCTCTCCTTAATACAGTGGCTTTTCAATTTAGTCTTCTTACTTGTCCCCCTGTAGTCCATTCTCAACCAAAGTAATCATTTTTTAAATGGAAATCGGATCATGTTACTTTCCAGTTTACCAAAAAAAAAAAAAAAAAAAAAAAAAAAACCTCATTTTATCACTGATTACTAATTTAAAAAATCAACTTTTGGGCCGGGCACGGTGGCCCACGCCTGTAATCCCAGCACTTTGGGAGGCCGAGGCGGATGGATCACGAGGTCAAGAGATCGAGACCATCCTGGTCAACATGGTGAAACCCCGTCTCTACTAAAAATACAAAAATTAGCTGGGCATGGTGGCATGTGCCTGTGGTCCCAGCTACTCAGGAGGCTGAGGCAGGAGAATTGCTTGAACCCAGGAGGCGGAGGTTGCGGTGAGCCAAGATCACGCCATTGCACTCCAGCCTGGGTAACAAGAGCGAAACTCCATCTCCAAAAAAAAAAAAAAAAAAATCAACTTTTTATTCTGGTCCACAATATGCAACAGCATCCGTCCTCTGCCTGGTTTTCCAGCCTTATCTAATAGCATTATTCCCCAGCTCACCA
>PVKV010034027.1:0-18102 GCA_004027835.1 Alouatta palliata
ATTTATTTATTTTTTTTTGAGATGGAGTCTTTTTCTGTTACCCAGGCTGAAGTGCAGTGGCGCGATCTCAGCTTACCACAACCTCCACTTCTCAGGTTAAAGCGATTCTCCTGCCTCAGTCTCCTGAGTAGCTGGGATAACAGGCATGTGCCACCACACCTGGCTAATTTTTGTATTTTTAGTAGAGACAGGGTTTCACCATGTTGGCCAGGATGGTCTTGATCTCCTCACCTCGTGATCCGCCTGCTTTGGCCTCCCAAAGTGCTGGGATTACAGGCATGAGCCACTGCACCCAGTCTCCGTTTTTTCCTTTTGAGACAGTGTATTGCTCTGTTACCTAGCCTGGAGTGCAGTGGCACAATCACAACTCACTACAGCTATGATTGTCCCACTGCACTCCAGGGCTCAGGCAATCCTCCTGTCTCAGCCTCCCAAGTAGCTGGGACTAAAGATACATGCCACCACTGCTGATATATGATGGAGCCTCTGAGATGGAGTCTCACTCTGTTGCCTAGGCTGGAGTGCAGTGATGAGATCTTGGCTCACTGCAACCTCCGCCTCCCAGGTTCAAGTCATTCTTCTGCCTCAGCCTCCCGAGTAGCTAGAATTACAGGTGCGCACCACCATCATGCCTGGCTAATTTTTGTATTTTCAGTAGAGATGGGGTTTCACCATGTTAGTCAGGCTGGTCTCAAACTCCTGACCTCAAGTGATCCACCTGCCTCAGCCTCCCAAAGTGCTGGGATTACAGGCGTGAGCCACTACATCTGGCCCCACCACTAATTTTTCAATTTCTTCATAGAAACAAGATCTCCCTAACTTTCCCACGCTGCTTTTGAACTCCTGGCCTCCAGTGATTCTCCCTCCTCTGCCTCCTGAGCTGCTGAGATTACAGATGTGAACCACTGCACCTGACCCGTCTGCTTTCTGTCGCTATGAATCATTTTGCATTTTCATGAGTCCTTGCTTTGAATTCTTTTTGATATATACCCAGAAGTGGGATTGCTGAAACAAATGTAACTATGTTTACCTTTCTGAGGCACTGCCAAACTGTTTTCCACAGCAGCTGCGTCATTTTTTGTTTGTTTGAGTCAGAGTGTTGCTCTGTCACCCAGGTTGGAGTGCAATGGTGCAATCTCGGTTTACTGCAACCTCTGCCTCCCGGATTCAAGCAATTCTCCTGCCTCAGCCTCCTGAGTAGCTGGGTTTATAGGCGCCTGCCACCACACCCAGCTACTTTTTGTAATTTTAGTAGATGGGGTTTCACCATGTTGGCCAGGCTGGTCTGTTTGTCCAGGCTGGTCTCGAACTCCTAACCTCATGCTCTGCCTGCCTTGGCCTCCCAAAGTGCTGGGATTACAGGCGTGAGCTACCGCGCCCGGCCACAGCTGCACCATTTCACGCCCACTAGCAATGCACGAGGGTCCCAGTTTCTCCACTTTCTTGCCAACATTTGTTAATTTCTACTTTTTGATGTAGCCATCCTAATGGATGTGACATGGTATCTCATTATGACTCTGATTTGCATTTCCCTAGTGATTAGAGACGTTGTACATCTTTTCATCTGCCTATTGACCATTTATTTATCTGCTTGGGAGAATGTCCATTCAAGTCCTTTGCGCACTGAACTGTTTTTTTTTTCTTTTTTGGGGGACAGAGTCTCACTATGTCACCCAGGCTGGAGGGCAGTGGTGTGATCTCTACTCACTGCAACTTCCACCTCCTGGGTTCGAGCGATTCTCCTGCCTCAGCTCCCGAGTAGCTGGGATTACAGGCATCCATCACCACGCCTGACTGATTTATATATTTTTAGTAGATACAGGGTTTGGCCAGGCTGGTCTTGAACTCTTGACCTCATGTGTTCTGCCCACCTCAGCCTCCCAAAGTGCTAGGATTACAGGCATGAACCACCATGCCCGGCCTGAAATGTATTTTAATGTGCTACTAATCTTAGAGAATTTTTAATTCTCTAAGATTTCATTTAGGATTTTTGTATCTAGTAGGCCCAGTTAATCTCCTCCCAAATTCCTGACCCATACAAACAATGATAATAGCTATTTATTGTAATTTTAAACTCTTCAATTGGGGAATAATTTGTTATGTAGCAATGGGTAACTAATGCAGGCTTTGGGCCAGGACAGCAGGCCTCCTCCATGCGAAAAGAAACTCTTCTGCCCTGGGTTCCTCCTTCCTGCATTCATTCTAAATGTGGGGTTCAAGATATATCTCCAGATTTGCACAGACCCCAAAGCTCCATGGAGAATCTATTTCTATTTAAAATTGGGCTTCACCTGGGTATGGTGGCTCATGCTTGTAATCCCAGTGATAGGGACAGGAGGCAGAGAAATTCTAGACAGAAAAGGGTGGGGTCCCTGGCGAAGCTTCACCCTCAAGCTGAAAAGCCTGAGAATGGGTCCAAAGTGAGAACTTACATCCATTTTCCTGCTCAAATGTTGCCTTTTCCTAAACCATGGTTCCACCCCACCCCCATCATGTGCCTATAAAGACCCCAGACTCAGCCAGCAGAGATGAAGCAGCTGGACAGTGGGATGACTGAGGCTGGACGTCGGAGAGCAGCTTGACTTCAGAGGGATAGCTGGATGGCGTCACTTTGGAGAACAATCCAGACAGAGATGGGTGGACTTCAGGAAAAGATTACCTACACTTTTCAGCTCCCCTTCCTGCTGAGAGTCACATTTACCAGCAATAAAATAACCTGCATTTACCATCCTTCAAGTTGTCTGTGCAACCCGATTTTTCCTGGCTGCCAAACAAGAGCTCAAGTGCCACAGGTGTGGATGCTAAAGGCCAGCACAGTGACCCTCTGCCCTCACTTGTCTAGAACACCTGCTTCACGCAGAAAGGCAGAGGGCCCACTGGGCTGTTTCACACTTAGGCCATCTATGGATGCCCATGTTAAAAGAGCACTGTAACACATGCCCTCTGGGGCTTCAGGAGTTGCACGCACTTGTCACTTGATGCTACTGTAGGGCCCACGTGGAGTTTTGCTCCTGCTGGCACACAAAAGCACTCATCCTGGCTCCTGCACTCGCTCACCTGTGTGAATGAGTGGAGCCTGCCCCTGCTGGAGTCAAATCGGCCAGCTAGCTCCAGCACCTGCACTCCAGTTCCAGTCTGCGAAAGGGTCAGGGAAATTTCCTGCTTCACCAGCACTTTGGTAGACCAAGGTGGGCGGATTGCTTGAGCCCAGGAGTTTGAGACCAACCTGGACAACATGGTGAAACCCCATCTCTACAAAAAAAGAAACCCAAAAATGAGCTGGGTATGGTGGTATGTGCCTGTAGTCCCAACTACTTGGGAGGCTGAAGTGGGAGGATCAACTGAGCCTGAGAGGTTGAGGCTGCAGTGAGCTGTGACCATGCCACTGCGCTCCAGCCTGGGCGACAGAGTGAGACTCTGTCTCAAAAAAAAAAAAAAGAAAGAAAGAAAGTTTTGTGGCAAAATGGAAAGAAACATATCCCCCCAGGGACCCAAGCAGCCTAGCAACCTACCATGCAATCCAAGCCCCACTGAGAGAGCAGGACTTGAGATGCAGAGACGCACCTCAGCTAGTGGGTGGCTTGGGGGATGACTGCAGTCCCCGAAAAGGGCAGGGTAGACTTTGCCTGCAGTACTCCCTGCCCCCACAGTCCAGCAGACACCTGGCTAAGTCAGCACCACCACGTAGCAGGTGCCGTAAGGGAGCCTTCTGGTCTACAGTGGGTCAGCAATGCCCCTAGGCTACTCAGGTGGTCCTAAAAGGGTGATGGACAAGCAACAGTAACCCGTGTGGAGTCAATGACACTGATGAGAAGGTAGTGGGTGAGGCCCAGCCGTGGGTGATGACCACCCAGGAGACAAACCCCGTGGGTGTTATCACCCAGGATAATTCTGAGAAGAGAAGGCTGGATCTGTCCCTGACAGGGAGATCACTATCAGAAGTGAAGCAGGATATCTCCTTGACCCCTTCTCGGGACCTGCGACAGGGGTGCCTCATTCACTCAGCCCACTGCTCTCAACTCCTCGTGGGAGAGAGCACACGAGCCAATGAGGCAGGAACTGAATCTGCATTCAGTTGTTCCAGTGTGGGCAGGACCAAACTCCACTCTCTCAGATCCACTGCATTCCACGCCTTATGAAGGGGAGTGCACAGATGAGCGGGTGCAGGAGCTGGAGCGAGCGCAGGCGTGAGCTTCGTGCAGGCTTGATAGTGTCCAGGCAGGTGCCTGCTACTCCTGAAGCCCCCGAGGGCATGCATGTTAGCGTGCTCTTTTCGCTCTGCTGTCCATGGATGGCTTAAGTGTTAACAGCTCTCAGTGGGCCCATGGCTGCCTTCCGCTAGTGAGAGGAAAGGGCCAGTGTGACAGCCTTTTGTATCCACACTTGTGGCTCCTAAGCTCTTGTCCGTCATCCAGGAAAAATGAGGTCACATGAACGAACTGAAGGATGGTAAATGTGAGGGATTTTATTGTCAATGAAAATGCCTTGGCCAGGCGTGGTGGCTCACACCTGTAATCCCAGCACTTGGAGAGCTTGAGGTGGGTGGATCACAAGGTCAGGAGATCAAGACCATCCTGGCTAACATGGTGAAACCCCGTCTCTACTAAAAAGTCAAAAAATTAGCTGGGCGTGGTGGCATGTGCCTGTAATCCTAGCTACCTGGGAAGCTGGGGCAGAAGAATCGCTTGAACCCGAGAGGTGGAGGCTGCCGTGAGCTGAGATGGTACCATTGCACTCCAGCCTGGGTGACAGAGTCTCGCTCTATCAAAAATAAAAAAAAAAAAACAAAAGAAAAATGGCTCTCAGTGGGAAGGGAGCGGTTAAGGGGATGGGGGGTAGGTAATCTTCCCCTGAAGTCCTGCCAGCTTTGGCAGATAATTATTATTATTACTTCTTTTTCAGACAGTCTCACTCTTGCCCAGGCTGGAGTACAGTGGCGTGATCTCGGCTCACTGCAACCTCCGCCTCCAGGGTTTAAGCGATTCTCCTGCCTCCGCCTCCCAGATAACAGGCATGTACAACCACACCATTTTTTTTTTTTCTTTTGTATTTTAAGTAGAGACAGGGTTTCACCATGTTGGCCAGGCTGGTCTTGAACTCCTGACCTCAAGTGATCTGCCTGCCTCGGTTTCCCAAAGTGCAAGGATTACAGGCGTGAGCCACCGTGCCCAGCCCTGGCTAATTCTTCTCTGAAGTTACACAATCAAGCTATCCCTCTTTAGTCAAGCCACTTCTCTCCAGCGTCCATAGTCATCCCTTTGTTCAGCTGCTTCACTCTGCCTGCTGAGTTTGGTGTCTTTATAAGCAAAGGATGGGGGTGGGGTGGGGACATGGGTGGTTTAGGAAAAGGCAGCATTTGAGCAGGAAAACAGGGATGTAAGTTTCTCACTGCAGTTTCAGGCTTTTTGGCTTGAGGGTAGGGCTTTTGCCAAGGACCCACCCTTTTCCGCCTCATGGCGGAATTTCTCTTCCTCATGGTCCTATCAGCAGGATTTAGGAACAAATGAGGAGCCAAATACCTGAAAGCTATGAGATCAGGATAGCAAGATGGCTTCTGGCTACAACGCAGTTTGTGGGAATTAGGAGTAATTTAGCTGTGCTCTATTTGCTGGATTTGGGATCAGTGATATATTAATTTCATACAATGAATTGGAGAGCTTGTCATTTTTTTTTTCATGGCAAAAATGGGCTCATAGGCTAGAACTAGGTTTCTTGGGAGTCTGAAAGAACTTACCGCCTGAAAGAATTTACTGCCCAAATGGTCTCCAGAGATTCCTGGAAAGTGATTGATAATTCTTTCCACTTGTTCCTGGATAATGGGAGCATATGAGTCTTCTCTATTTTCAGGGACAGGGTCTCGCTCTGTTGCACAGGCTGGAGTGCAGTGGATGGTCATAGCTCACTGCAGCTTTGAACCCCCGGGCTCAAGTGAGCCTCCTACCTTAGCCTCCCTAACAGATGGGAGTACTGGTGTGTGCTCCTGGCTTCTTTTCTTTTTGATTCTATTCCTTTTGTTTATTAATTTGAACCATACTTTTCTTTTTCTTTTTTGAGACAGAGTCTCACTCCGTCTGTACTTCCAGGCTGAAGTACAGTGGTACAATCTCTGCTCACCGCAACCTCTGCCTCCTGGGGTTAAGCAATTCTCCTGCCTTGGCCTCCCAAGTAGCTGAGACTACAGGTGCGTGCTACAATGCCTGGCTAAGTAGAGATGGGGTTTTGCCATGCTGCCCAGGCTGCGTACTTTTCAATAAGATTTAAAATCTACTCATGCCAGGGTGTGGTAGCACGTGCCTGTAGTCCTAGCTACTCAGGAGACTGAGGCGAGAGGATTGCTTGAGCCCAGGAGGTCAAGGCTACAGTGTGCTGTGATCGCTCCACTGCCCTCCAGCCTGGCTGACAGAGCAGGACCCTGTCTCTAAAACAAACAAAAATTAATTTTAAAAATAAAACATTAAAAATCTATTCATATATAAATAATTCTAATTTTATAGTTTAAATTGCATTTAACTAACTTGTTAATTACATTTGTCTTTCATTAAATTTGGCATAGATTTAACTATTTTCATGCTTTTAAAAAATAATTGACTTGGATTTATTTATCTACTGCTTTCAAACTCATTAAATTTGACTCACATCTCTCTTATGTCTTATTTCCTTTTTTTGGTTTCATTTTAATCTGTTTCAAAGTTATTTTCTGGGCCAGGCATGGTGGCTCAAGCCTGTAATTGCAGCACTTTGGGAAGCAGAGGTGGGTGGATCCCCTGAGGTCAGTAGTTCAAGACCAGCCTGGCCAACATAGGGAGACCCCTGTCTCTGCTAAAAATACAAAAATTAGCTGGGCGTGGTGGCAGGCACTCAGCTACTTGGGTGGCTGAGACAGGAGAATCTCTTGAACTTAGGAGGCGGGGGAGGTTACATTAAGCTGAGATCTCACCACTGCACTCTAGCCTGGGTGACAGAGCAAGACTCTGTTTCTAAATAAATAAATAAAGTTCTTTTCTGGCCCAGAAAATGGGCTTTTAACGTCTCGTGGGGTGAGATCAGGCCCAACCAGATTATCTCCCTAGTTTAACACCAATTGTCCCTGTAATCTAAGCTAATTACGGAGGTGACATCTCATCATGTGCACAGATAAGTTCCGGGGCGCAGGGCAGGACATCTCTGGGGGTGCTGGGTTTACTGTGCCTTACAGTGGCTCATACGTCCTCAGTAGAGAAGGCACATTTTGTCAGCCATCCTCTATTTTCTTTGCTTTTTTTTTGAGACTGAGTCGTACTCTATTTCGCAGGCTGGAGTGCAGTGGCATGATCTCCGCTCACTGCAACCTCTGCCTCCCGGGTTCAAGTAATTCTCCTGCCTCAGCCTCCTGAGAAACTGGGTTTACAGGCATGCACCACCACCACCACCAGGCTGGGCTATTTTTTTCTATTTTAAGCAGAGATGGGGTTTCACCAGGTTGGCCAGTCTAGTCTTGAACTCCTGACCTCAATTGGTCCACCCTCCTGGGTCTCCCAAAATGCTGGGAGTACAGGCATGAGTCACTGTGCCTGGACCACCCTCTATTTTCTTTTCCTTTTTTTTTTCTTGAGACAGAGTCTCGCTCTGTCACCAGGCTGGAGTGCAGTGGTGTGATCTCAGCTCACTGCAACCTCCGACTCCCGGGTTCAAGCGATTCTCCTGCCTCAGCCTCCCAAGTAGCTGGGATTACAGGCATGCACCACAACGCCCAGCTTATTTTTGTATTTTTAGTAGAGACGGGGTTTACCATGTTGGCCAGGATGGTCTCAATCTCCTGACCTTGTGATCCCCCCACCTCAGCCTCCCAAAATGCTGGGATTACAGGCAGCAGTCATTGCCACCAGCTTATTTTCTAAGTGCTAAACAACATGACTCCAAAGCATAACTGAAAAGCAGGTGAGTTGCTCACTGCATGTGGAGTCCAATGAACAAGAGCGAGGTCTGGTACAAATGAGTGAATGTATTCCAAAGGCAGCTTTGGGAAGAGACACAACGCGTCCTGCCTTTAAATGTGCTGCTTCACCTTTGGAGCAGCACATGGACACTTTTATAAGTTGAGGGGTAGGGAAGTGTGCAAGGCAGGGGTCCCCCTGTGCCTGGTGTCTTATCTACCAGATAGTTGAGTTGGCGCCTTCCTGGGTGGAAATAAGTTGTAAAAGTGGCCAAGTGGGCATGCTTTTGACAGGCCCTCCTGGAGGATGCAAGTCACTTCCAGCTTGCAGAGTGGAAGTTCCCAGGCCACCGCATGGAGGTGAAGGTTCCGTGGCGGGTATGCTTCAGTCTGCAAAACCACCGTCAGCAAATCCACTGCCAGTTCTCAAGGAAAGATCCGTCTTGGAGCACACAGAATTTGCCCTAAGCTGCGTTTGGTGGCTCACACTTGTAATCCCAGCACTTTGGGAGGCCAAGGCAGGCGGATCACCTGAGTTCGGGAGTTCAAGACCAGCCTGACTAACATGGAGAAACCCCGTCTCTATTAAAAATACAGAGTTAGCCAGGTGTGGTGGTGCATGCCTGTAATCCCAGCTACTTGGGAGGCTGAGGCGGGGAATTGCTTGAACCCGGAAGGTGGAGGTTGCGGTGAGTCAAGATCACGCCATTGCACTCCAGCCTGGGCAACAAGAGTGAAACTCCATCTCAAAAAAAAAAAAAAGAAAAGAACAGAACTTGTCCTGAAGGGAATGTCTAGTTAGGAGGTAGTGAGCAGTTACATTTGCATTTCTGAAAGGCTGAGTAGGAAACAGGAAGGAAGGAAAAGGGAGAGGATATAAAATAATTGAAAAAAACAAAACTAATTCATTCTGTTGTTCTTAGAAAAAATGGGGGCACTTGGTTACAAAAGTACATAAAACAAAATCTAGCAAGAAACATTTGACTAGGTCTGCGGGAGCTGAGCTATCTGAGCTGAACCTGGCCTTCCCACCAGCGCTTAGCAAATTGCAGGCGGTTTTAGCAAATTGCAGGCAGCCTTGGTGGACAGGCAGCTGCTTCCAGACTTGCCTCCATCCTCCAGACCCTACCTAGCACATGCTCTGAGTGGTGGCTACCATGCAGCTTTCACAGGCCACCCTGGAGCAATGTCAACCCGTCCCTTGCCATCTAGGCAGCTCCAGGGTGGGGAGCGGCTGTTTTATGTTTCTGTCTGATCAGGCCCTGAGGCAGGCATCCCTGTACTTTCACTTCTGCGAGCCCACAAATCACCTTGCCGGCTGCAACCAATTGGAGCAGAATTTCTTTTTTCTTTTTTTGAGACAAGGTCCCATTCTGCCACCCCAGGCTGGAGTGCATGAGCACTGCAACCTCAGCCTCCCAGGATCAAGCAATCCTCCCATCACAACTCCCTGAGCCCCGCAACCCTCAGTGGCTGGGACTGCTGGTGCTCATGTCACCATGCCTGGCTGATTTTTGTACTTTTTTGTAGAGATAGTGTTTGACCATGTTGCCCAGGCTGGTCTCAAACTCCTGAGCTCGAGCGATCACCCACGTAGGACTCTCAAAGTGCTGGGGTTACAGGTGTGAGCCACTGTGTCCACCTGAACTGAATCTCACATCACTGGAAACCAAACATACCCTTACCAACGTTAGCTTTTATATTAAGATTTTATGAAAAATTGATTATTGTATCATTTGTCTGTGGGATCAGATACTAAGCAATCAGAACAGCGAACTCTATCCTGCTCTCCAGGGCCTCAGTTCTGACCTCACAGGTGTGTGGGCTGGGCCCACGGCAGTGATTTCTGACGACCTGCAGGGCTGCACTCACCTCCCTGGCCGGTAAAACAAGACCATTTCTCCTTCCCTGGTAGGGGCCCCCAAAGTGGCCCTGAGGGTCTGGAAGCCACCTCATCCCTCCGAGCTGCCGAGGCTGTCGGGATCTCGCACCTTCGGGTTTCCTAAGCCTCAGGCCTGAGCTCTGTGAAAGGCTCCTGAAGGAACGTCTTCCTTACACAGATGAGCCGGAGAAGGGAACGAGCAGCCCCTGGAACCTCAGTGCCAGGAAGCAGTTCCCGATAACAGCGTGGTATGGCGCTTTCCAGCATAACTCCGCATAACACAGATGCCTTGGGGTGCAAGTAATGGAGGTCCAGATTTCACACAACCTGCTCAAATCTTGCGGCCCCATCCACCTCAGCGTCACGATGCCCCCGGCGGGCAGTTGGGGGCGCTCCCTGCCCTCTCCTGGGGTCGCCCGGGCGGGGACTCACCCAGCCCTCCTGCCCGGCCCGCCCCTTGCTCCTCGTGGGGCCCCGCCCCCGCCCCGGGCCCAGCAGCCGGCAAGGGGCGTCTGCGCCGCCTCGTACCCTGAGCCTCGCCCGGCCCCTCGGCCGGTTCCGAGGGGAGATGCCGCCGCTTGAGGCGCGCACCCCGTGGCGCCGAGATCCCCGCTTCCTCCGCGGGTCCCGGAATACAGCAGATGGTAACCCCCACCACACACACCAGGCTCGCTCCACCCTCGACGGCCGATCGCGGTTGTCCACTGCTCAGTCCAGGCGGGTTTTTGCGAGGGGCTCTGGGTCTCCTCGCGCCCCGGGACGCCCGCGCCCACCTGGCTGCCCAGTGACCAGGAGCGGTGGGGCGCGGGGGAGGGGGGCAGGTGGAGCCCGATTGGGACAGCTTCGCCAGGGGTGGGGGCAGGGATTCCGCGCATTCCTGTGGGATTCGGCCGCACCGAGGAAAAACAAAGCCAAGGTGATTTGTGATAGGTCACCGGCTGCGCGGCAAGGCCCGTCAATCCCTGCCCGGGGCCAGCAGTTACCAGCTTCGGTGCTCGGCCGAGTCACCTGGGAGCTATAAAAAGTGTATGGGCTCGTGCCCCACCCACTCAGGCCTTTGGATTCATTCTGCCTGGTTGCGATCTGGACTAGATATTTTCTCGAATTCCCGGGGAGGCAAAAGGCTCTAAAAGGATTGAGCTCTAAGCTTTGGCTCACTTAGGAAGAACCTATAGTGAATCTTATTCTAAGATTCAAGTTTTGTTTAGAAATATAAGCAAAAATTGCATTCTGTTTGATAATGTATCTGTGTTCATTTTCAGTTACATAAAGGCAATTAGTAAAAGACAATTTTCAGAAAAAGGTAAATTTGTGACCCTTGTTCAGAAATAAAAACCAAGCATATGTTAAAGATTTATTTTACTCATAAGAAGGACAAGACAGATGTTATAACTGGTTCAAAGGAGACATCAAAAAGCACAAATTTATATGGAGTGAAGGAATTGAATTGCAAACGGAGGCAAACTGGTTTTTCCACCGTGGGGGGTGCGGGGGGGTGGGGAAGAGAAGGCAATGGAAGCTTCACCTGACAAGACAGTCTGCAAAGCCCTCAGTACCTGCAACTTAAAAAGAAGTGCAAAATAGCTCAAAAGCCATGAATGGGGCTGGAAGCAGACAGGTCCCGCTGTGCGTTAGATGATGTATAGTGTTTCATTGGAACAGAAAAGTTTTTCTTCACAATAGCTTCAATAACTATCTGGAAAAATTTATTTCTTACAGCCCTAATAACACTGGGCTTCCCCAAACACCACAATTTCAATCACTCATTGGACATAACATTTTCCTCCTTTTAGACAGAAACAACAAACACAGATTTACGACTAAGTTACTGCTAAGGAGAAAAGAGGGGAGGCTGGAGGCTCTTGGGAGACAGTAGGGTATGGGGGTTAGACGGTGCAGGGCACAGAGTTCAAATCGTGCCTGTCACACTATAGCCGTGGGATCTTTCTCTTAGGGCCCTCCATTTCTTACTTTGAACATGGTGTATAACAGGATTCCAGAAGCTTTCCCTGTTCCTTCTCAGTTTAGGTGCACAGAATAAGTCACCTAGGAACAGGCTTTCTTTGTTAAGGGTAGGATTCTTTGAGTGGTCTCCTTTAGTTATGTAAATGTGGGTGAGTAGGCACCCATTGCCCTGGGGGAAGAGTAGAATTGGACTTTTTGAGGCCTGACAAAGGCTGCCCCTTTTCACAGCCCCTTGGAATGCAGAGCCAGTTGCTGGGGAGGAGGGAACCATTTTGCAAAGCCAGGGCCTTTGAGGAGGAAAGAGTTAAGACCCCGGGACTAACTAAAATTTACTGTCTAAAAAGTTGCTTCACTAGGCCAGAGAGAACCTGAGTGAGTCTGTGGGGTTCCCCCACCAGACTGTGTAGCTGACTGGGAGTCACAGGACCCAGCACCCCGGCATGCTGCTACTCTTTGAGGAAAGATTGTTGAGCTTGTAAAGGTGACTGAGAGAAGGGTAACTTTGTTTTGGAAGGATGGGCCCCACCTGCAGCCTGCGCAGTGAAGGTAGCCAAGCCTCAGAAGCCACAGGACTGTGCAGGCCCGGTGTTCCACAGCGCCACTGTGTGGAGGGAGTGGGAACAACTGCAGACGACTGCTCAGATTTTCCAGAGAACCCTCTCTGAAGGAGGGAAACCCCTGAGGTTCTTGGACAATTTGAGAGTGGGTTCCAAGAGTCTGGTATTGATTTTTTTTTTTCTGCCAATAATGGTACATGAGGTATTTGAGCAATTAGTGAGAAAAATTAAAAAGTAACCATATTTGTACCCTGAGTTAAAGTCATTGACTACACATGTTAACTATTTACCAGGGTGCCAGGCATATGAAATGTGCTCCATAAAAATGTCAGTTATCATTACCAGGAAGCAAGACTACATGCCTGATTTTCCAGAGTGACCTTTGTGTCCATGAGTGTCTGGAGGAGCCGGCCAGAGTGAGCAGGAGGGGCACCTCGGAACTACCCTTCAATCCCTCAGGTTGCTGTGAACCACTCCTGAACCTAGAAGACCTGAGAACACACCCTGCCTGGCTCCCAGCCTCGTCCCCTTCTTTCACCCCAATGTCAAGAGGAGCTCCTTTCTGCTTCAGAATGCACCCACCCCGCTCCCGGCAGCCCTCAGTATACATGGTGCACTCTACCTGATCCTCAGCTGAACCCATAGCTACCTCTGGGCCTCCACCCTGTACGCCTCTGTTTTCTCTCTGTTTTCTGGGTGTCCCTGGGCTGCCCTCTCCCAGGTTGAACTGTAGCCCCAATCCCCTCTCTGCAGTCCAGAGCAGGACCTGGTTTCTGAGGGCGAGGAGGGACACACAGGGCTGGCATCACAGTGGCAGGCCATGCTCAGAAGCTCTGGGCACTTGGTTTAATGCTCAGTGCTCTGCTATGGCAATCTTAAATTCTTTTTTTCCTTTTTTATTTTTGAGACAGTCTTGCTCTATTTTTTTTTTTTTTTTTTTTTTTTTTTTTTGAGACAGAGTTTTGCTCTTGTTACCCAGGCTGGAGTGCAATGGCGCGATCTCGGCTCACCACAACCTCCGCCTCCTGGGTTCAAGCAATTCTCCTGCCTCAGCCTCCCGAGTAGCTGGGACTACAGGCATGGGCCACCATGCCCAGCTAATTTTTTTTTGTATTTTTAGTAGAGATGGGGTTTCACCATGTTGACCAGGATGGTCTCGATCTCTTGACATCGTGATCCACCCGCCTCGGCCTCCCAAAGTGCTGGGATTACAGGCATGAGCTACCACGCCCGGCCGACAGTCTTGCTCTATTGCCAGACTGGAGTGCAGTGATGCAATCATAGCTCACTGCAGCCTTGACCTCCCGGGTTCAAGGGATCCTCCCACCTTAGGCCCCTCAAGGCAATCTCTGGCAACCTTGGCCCCAGACAGATGTGTGCCACCACTCTGAGGTAATTTTTAAATTTTCTGTAGAGACAGTGTCTCACTATGTCGCCCAGGCTGGTCCCAAATTCCTGGGCTCAAGCCATCCTCCCACCTCAGCCTCCCAAAGTGTTGGGATTATAGGCATGAGTCCAGCCTTTCAAATTCCTTTTTTTTTTTTTCTTGAGACGGAGTTTCGCTCTGTCATCCAGGCTAGTGTACAATGATGCAATATCAGCTCACTGCAACCTCCACCTCCTGGGTTCAAGCAATTCTCCTGCCTCAGCTTCCTGAGTACCTGGAACTACAGGCGCACACCACCATGCCCAGCTAATTTTTATATTTTTAGTAGAGATGGGGTTTCACCATGTTGGCCAGGCTGGTCTCAAACTCCTGACCTTGTGATCCATCTGCCTGGACCTCCCAAAGTGCTGGGATTACAGATGTAAGCCATCGCGCCGGGCCTTAAAATTTTTTTTTTTTGAGACAGAATTTCACTCTTGTTGCCCAGGCTGGAGTGCAATGCCACGATTTCAGTTCACTGAAACCTCCACCTCTCGGGTTCAAGTGATTCTCCTGCCTCAGCCTCCGGAGTAGCTGGGATTACAGGTACATGCCAACACATCTGGCTAATATTTTGTATTTTTAGTAGAGATGGGGTTTCATTGTGTTAGTCGGGCTGGTCTCAAACTCCTAACCTCAGGTGATCCACCCGCCTTGGCCTTCCAAAGTGCTGGGATTACAGGTGGGAGCCACCATACCGGGCCCCTTTTTTTTTTTTTTTTTTTAAATTCTTAATACCTTTTTAGAACCAGGGTCCTGTAATTTCATTTTGCACTGGGCTTTGCAAATTATGCAGCCAGCTGGCTGAGAGGGAACTGTGGGAAGACCCAGGCTGGGGAGGGAGAAAGAGCAGTGCTGTCCCCTTTCCCTCCAGGGGTATCTGACCCTTCTGGGATTCCCCTAAGCTGGGTGCAGGCAGGGAGCTGCTGGCTTGCTCTGCTGCTGCCTGAGTGACTCTTCTGGGGAAGGCAGCTCAGGAGAGGGAGCTGGGTCCAAGGTCCCTGGCACAGGGCCATAAGCCACTTCAGTGCTTTCACTGGAAGGGACCTCAGGGAGTCCACCGACCTCAGCACCCTGATCTAATCCCACCCACCGAAACATTAGCCTGAGGCCAACTCTGGCCTCACCCTTGGCAGGGACAGGAGGGCACTGGCACACGCCGGAGCCACAGCTCAGCTGTCCAGCAGGGCACAGGCAAGGGCCGGGTGCACTGCTAGCTCACACGTCTTTCTGTTGCCACACCCCCATCCCCACTGTAATCCTAGCACTCAGCCCCCTCTACAACCCTTCAAGTCCTTGTGTACCCCCCAGCCAAGAACAAGGAACAAACTGTGTCTTCTGAAATCTCTCTGGCAACCTCAGCCCCAGACAGGCTCTCTGATAGAGCTGGGAACAGGAAGTTTCACACCAGAAAAAAAAAAGTCCCATTTTATTGAGAAAATAGTAGATCCCTCCATCTTTCCTAGGTGACCCCTGCTGAGGTAGGAGGTGGCAATGTTCTGCACCCACCCCACGGCTGAGCCACCCTGCACAGGCCAGACGCTGGTCCGCTAGGCCCTGCAGAAGCAGGGTGTTGGGGGGCAGGGCTCTGGAGGGGATGTGAGGGGCCTGGGGGTGCTGGGGGCAGGCAGCTGGAATGAGGGAAGGGAAGCAGGAGGGCCAGGGAGGACACCACCCCTCCTGAAGCCTGGAGCCTTCTCCCTCCACATTCTTCATAAATAAGACTTCACAGTAATAGAGGAATGTCCACTTCCAGGGCCAAAGCGGCTGCTTTCCGGCCAGGGAGCCAGGCCTGGTGGGGTGGGGACTGTGGGAGGGACTCACCTCAGGCTGGGGTCGGCAGCACTGGGGTTTCGGGGGGCCAGGAGCGCTGCTCTTCTGCCCTGTTTCAGGGTGGGGTGGGAGGTTCTGAGGGGTGCTGAGGTAGTCAGAGCGGTTGCCCCTCTAGGTGTTACAGGACGTAGGCAGAAGCGGAGGCCCTGGAGCGGACGCGGCCCGGCTGCAGGCAGGCCTGGGGCTGCGGAGAGCCTGCTGGGAGACCAGCGCGTGGACTGGGGGGCGCCTGTGAGCCTGCACAGGGTCAGGTTTCTCCTGCCAGGCCCGCCTGGCCCCTGGGGAGACAGGCATTTCACAGAAGACTCTTCCCTGTGAAGGTGAGGGGCGGCCACAGACTCATCAGGCCAAGCCTAGCCCAGGTACCTGAGCACAGAGTGCCTCCAGAGATCGCCAGGACCTCCCACCAGGTTTGAGGGGCCAGCCACGGACCAGGTCACTCCTTAGAGAGGGCCTCCAGACTGGGCAGTTCCAGCCGTTCCTGGGCCTCAGTTTCCTGGAATTATCCACACAGGGAGGTCCCTCTCTGGTTATCTGCACCCCAGCACACCCAGTGGCATGTAGGCCTCCACCCTCCACCTCCCCTTGGGGACCAAGGGCTAGGCCTGGGCACTACCATTCCAGCCCCGATATGATGGGGGCTCAGGGGCACGTGCCCTGGCCTGTCCTGGTGGCCCGGCCACGGTCAGAGCACCTGGAGCTTGCGGGAACAGGTGAGGTTGCTGTGCACCAGCCCCCACATGGCCAGCAGCTCGGGGGGCAGCAGCTTGTGGACCACCAGCATGGCACGGAAGAAGCACGGCTCCTTGTTCATGCGGCTGTTGCGGTTCCGAGAGATGCCGAAAGTCTTGAAGCCCTCGTGGGCTGTGGGCTGCACACCCAGCACCTCCAGGCACATGCCCAGGAAGACGTCGTCGATGGGGTAGAGCTCCAGGGTGTCACAGGCGTGGTGCAGGCGCCGGGCCAGGCTGCCGGCCATGAGGAAGCCACCACCGCCTGCATACGGGGGGTAGCTGGCCTTGCTGTACAGGGCCCCCGGGATGTAGTATTTGTTGTCTTTCCTACGGATGGGCCGGGCGTGCTGCATGACGTCACCCACGAACAGGTTTTCCTGTGGCTGCCGGTCAGCCAGAAATTCTAGCAGGTTGGTGGGGTTGACGAAGACGTCATCGTCGCCTTTGAAGATGAAGGGGACGTGGGGGCAGTAGATGTCCAGCCACTTGAGGAAGTGGATCTCCTTGAGGGTCAGGTTGAAGAAGGTGTCGAGAAAGTCCCACTGCAGGATGTCGCCATAGAGGCGGTCCTCATAGGCCAGCAGCTGCTGGTAGTGCATGCGCTCCTCCCGCTTGGAGGCCGTGCCCAGCAGGAAGAGGGTGCGCACGGCGCCCCGGCCCCCACCCGCCGACTCCCGCTCGCGGCCCCAGGTCTGGCGGATGGCCTCCCGGCGGTCGTGCTGCGTGATGACCGACTTGATGACCACCAGCAGGTAGACATCGCCCCCGCACTTCTCTGGGTGGTTCAGCAGCATGGGGAAGTAGCGGCAGTGGCGGTAGAAGAGAAACTGCCGGAACTGCGGCTCTAGGCCCTGGAACCAGGCCTGGTGGGTCAAGTTGATGTTGGCTGAGCAGTTAGTGGTGGTCACGTCCCAGGCCTGGGGCCCCTGAGAGGCCATGGTCGTGGGCGTGGCCACATCCTTCGGGTTCTTCCAGAAGTTGTTGGAGTTCACCAGCAGTCCGTTTGGCTTCTGGGCCCTCTGTGGCTCCAGGGTGGGTGGCGGAGGCTCCTGCAGAAACTGACCGGGGGTGAGACTGCGCTGGAACACGGTGATGGCCACGAGCAGGGCAAGGGCCAGGCATAGACTCCGGTAGATGGTTTTCTTCCTGTGGGTGAGAGCGGACAGTACAGAGAACTGAGAAAAGATGAGCCCACGACTCTCCCGGTGCCCCCCCCTTGGGAGGCTGGGCAGCCCCAGATGGGCAAGTGGACCTGGGCATAGACTCAGTCCCGGAGCCCCTGAGTGGTCAGAGGAGGGTCTCGCCTCCTCTCCCACTCTGCCCTCTCCCTCTCCCACCCTGCCCTCTCCTCAAGGGGCACTGTGGAATCAGGCCCTGCCGCTTACAAGCTGAATGAGTGATTTACAACCTCTCTGAGCCACGATTTCTTCTTCCCCAAATGGGGCTAAAACACAGGATTGGAGTGCTATATAAAGTGCCAGGGAGCGGGTGTGCAGTTGGGGGAATGCTGTCACCTTACCAGGAGAGGCTGGGGTGGAGACCTCTGCCCTGTTCCCCATCCCTGGAGCCCCAATAGCTTTCTTTTTTTACTTTACTTTTTTTTTTTTTTTTTTTGAGACGGAGTTTCGCTCTTGTTACCCAGGCTGGAGTGCAATGGCGCGATCTCGGCTCACCGCAACCTCCGCCTCCCAGGTTCAAGCAATTCTCCTGCCTCAGCCTCCCGAGTAGCTGGGACTACAGGCATGTGCCACCATGCCCAGCTAATTTTTGTATTTTTAGTAGAGACGGGGTTT
>PVKV010034028.1:0-18098 GCA_004027835.1 Alouatta palliata
ATGAAATAAGAGAGGACACAAACAGATGGAGAAATATTCCATGTTCATGGCTAGGAAGAATCAATATCGTGAAAATGGCCATACTGCCCAAAGTAATTTACAGATTCAACGCTATCCCTATCAAGCTACCAATGACCTTCTTCGCAGAACTGGAAAAAACCACCTTAAACTTCATATGGAACCAAAAGAGAGCCCGCATGTTCCTTTTATTTTTTTACATCTATAGCTTTAATATCAAATGTAGGACTTATCACATGAGTATGTGGACTTTTTTAATATCTATTTTTTGTTATTTGATTCTGCCTCCACTTTACATTAAAATAAATGATTGGGGGCATTCACATAATATAGAATAGAATGACTAGATGAGAGAATTGCATCAAAGAAAGACATAAGAGTAAAAAAAATCCATATAAATCACAGGTAAATGTAATACAAATTTGATATGTACTTAATAGCAATTCACCCTTCTTTGCTAGCTGAACACTGCCTTTCATTTGTCTCCTCCACTGTATGTGTGAAGAGAGCAGACTTCCAGTTCCAGAGGGGTGAATACTGGTAAATCTAGAACAATGTTGCTAATCTCATTCTTCTTTGCTGGTTATTGGATTATAAAAAAGCATGGGGTGCAGTTTGGTCAGAGACATGAAGACAAATCTCCAGGTATCCTCTCCTTCCTTTCAATGTGAGCACATCTCCTTGTGATAGAACCATCCTGCACCCATGAGAAGAACTCCAGTAACAAAAGCCAACATTCAGAGGAGGAAGCAAGCAAAGAGGGCATCCTTGTTGAGAAAATGAATTAATCAGCATCAAAGCCATGTACTCTCTCCGTACTTCTTGTGTAAGGTAACACCTTCCCCTTAGTTTCTTTACTGTAAGTCAAACAGTTTATCAGTGCCTCCCAAAGGTTGGATATGTCAACCAGCATCCTTCCAGAGGCTCCAGATGCCAGCCAATTGCCTGGCTCTGATAATCAACAAATATGCGTTAAGAGAATTAATAGTAAAGCACATGAGAAAACATGTGAGATTTTATTTGTTTTGTTTTGTTTTTAAAATAATAGGTGCCATGGACTGAATTTTTTTACCCAAATATCCATATGCTAAAGCCCTAATCCCCAGTGTGACGGTATTTGGAGATGGGGCCTCCGGAAAGTGATTAGGTTCAGATCAAGCCAGGACAGTGGAGACTGATAATATTAGTGCCCTTATAAAAAGAAACACCAGAGAGCTTGCTTCCTTCTTTCCTCTTTACCCACATACACCAAAGAAAGGTCACATGAGGACACAGCAAGAAAGAGGTCTACTGCAAGCCAAGGAGAGACCTCAGCAGACACCAGATTGGCCAGCATCTTGATCTTAGATTTCTAGTCTCCAGAACTGTGAGAACTAAATTCCTAGTGTCAAAGCCACCCAGTCAATGTGCAGCATTCTGTTATAGAAGCCAGGGGTGCCTAAGACAATAGGGATAGATGATAAGAATGATGATTAAGAGTGGAGGTGAGGGCAGAGCCACAGAGACTATAAAGAGCCCAGTACAAAAGTTAACTATTTCTCAGCTTTCCCTGGGACTAAGCATGGCTTGCTACAAAGATCTGCAGAGATTGTAGTTAGGCGGGGCCTGGGCTCTAAGTAGATGAATTCTCCTTGCATAAAATAGAAAATAATCTCAATCTGCCCCAAGTCAATACTCAGGATATCCGTTTTACTTCCAGTTTGAAGATCAAATTAGAGACAATGGTTCATTATAACTTCTACTTTGGCCACCCATGTTTTATGTTAACATCAGTCATAGTAGTAATAGCTATCACTATTTGCACATGTGCCCCACACAGATTCTTTACACTCCTGTATCTGATTTCCACACTTTAAAGCAAATGGCATGACAATCATTTATCAGATGAAGAAACACGGGTTAAGAACCCACAAATACCAAGGTGCATCCAAAATATCAATCTGCTGGCAGATCATGAGGTCAGGAATTTGAGACCAGCCTAACCAACATGGTGAAACCCTGTCTCTACTAAAAATACAAAAATTTAGCCAGGCGTGGTGGTGCATGCCTTTAATCCCAGCTACTCCGGAGGCTGTGGCAGAAGAATCGCTTGAACCCAGGAGGCAGAGGTTGCAGTGACCTGAGATCATGCCATTGTACTCCAGCCTGGGAAACAAGAGTGAAACTCCATCTCAAAACAAACAAACAAAATATCAATCTAGATGAATCTGACTCAAAAACATATATTCATCTGCTATCACTCATTCTTGACGACGTCTCCATCCAGTTTCCAAATAAACAGTTTTAAGTGCCTATTGTTTTAAAATAAAGCATTTTTATTTTTCCTGCTATTATAGTTCCTGCTATTATCATGCTAGGACCGTTTCATTAGCAGAATAATTTCAGGTTTTACCAATTTTAGCTGCTTCTGCAGTATCTGTGCCTCTCCTTTTGATGCATTGTTGACTCTAGTGCCAACATATTCTCACACAAGCCAGTCTGACCTGCAAGCAACTTGCTCATCTAGGTCCAGGTTCAAATCCAGGCTGCAGCATTTGCTCAAAAGGAGCTAAAATGCAAATGGCAGACCTTTCCGTTTTCTTCTAGGAGAAAATTGTCAGTTGCTTAAGGACTTCAGTCATCAGGTCAAAAATTTGTGCTTTCTTTCTAGCTATTGAAAATGAAAATTAAAAAAATATATATCAGAAAATAAATTCTGCTGAGGTGTACAATCAATGCCCCAAGCATCACTGTTTATAAGCTGATTGTAGCCATGTGGAGTTCAGCAATTTGAAGTTGAGAAAGGGATAACTGCTGCAATTAGGTGGACTTTCCCATACTGATTTTAACAAAAATATCTCAGACGGAGCTATGAATTTTCTGTTTAATAACTGTAACCATTCTGGTGAAATCTTGTGTTCACTGGAGAACAATTGAATGCACAGACAATGCTCGTTAGAGATGAGTTTAACACTCACCTTAATTGGGCAATTTAGTATTTCATTAATTCCAAAATGGTACTAATTTTCCAATATGCATAATTGGGATACACAAACACTGCTATTTTTATCATTGCTATGTAACATTTGTGAAGCTTAGACTCTTGGAAATTCTGTGAAAATATAGGATTAAAGTAATACTAATAATTCTTTAAATGGCAATTAAAACAGAATACATATGTAAAGTGTTTTATAAAAGTAAGCATTTCTATATACTTTTCCCCAATTGTATATCATAACATCCCTTTGTGACATTAATAGGGCGGTTATATTATCATTACTTTATGAGAAAACAAAATTAGAATCTAAGGTTAAAAAAATAAAATGCAGGAAAAGCAAATGTTCAAGGTTCTTCAGTAACATGGTGAGATGCAAAGAGCCAAGGAGAAGTTGCCAGGACTTCTACTTCTGAGGCACTTTATATATTCCTAACTCTGAACCTTAGATTTCTTTTTTTTAAATTTATTTATTTTTATTTATCTTTATTTTTGAGATGAAGTCTCACTTTGTTGCCAGGTTGGAGTGCAGTGGCATGAGCTCGGCTCACTACCACCTCCACCTCCCAGGTTCAAGTGATTCTCCTGCCTCAGCCTCCCAAGCAGCTGGGACTACAGGCACATGCCACCATACCCAACTAATTTTTGTATTTTTAGTAGAGACAGGGTTTCACCATGTTGACCAGGATGATCTCAATCTCTTGACCTTGTGATCCACCCACCTTGGCCTCCCAAAGTGCTGGAATTACAGGCATGAGCCACAGCACCCATCCTCAGTTTTCTTGTATTTAAACTTAGAAGCCACGCACAGTGGCTCATGACTATAATCCCAGTACTTTGGGAAGCCAGGGCACGTGGATCATTTGATCTCAGAAGTTCGAGACCAGCCTGGCCAACATGGTGAAATTCCGTCTCTATTAAAAATACAAAAAATTAGCCAGGTGTGGTGGCATATGCCTGCAATCCCAGCTACTCAGGAGGCTGAGGTAGGAGAACTGGCTGAACCTGGGAGGTAGAGGTTGCAGTGAGCTGAGATCGCACCACTGCACTCCAACCTGAGCAGCAGAGCAACACACCATGTCAAAATAAATACATTAATTAATTAACTTAGAAAAATGACTTTGGCTTATAGATTTGTTGTGAAAATTAAATGGCATAGTCTTTTTAAAGTATCTGGCAGAGAACTGTCACATAATGTAGTCCCCAGATGGCAGCAAGCACTAGGAATAGCAGTGAAGGAATCTGTCTCAATGGATGAGATCATGGTGGAATGAAAATTTTCTGAATATAAGGTATTTGTTTCCTTTTGCTGCTGTAACAAATTATCACAAACTCCATGGCTTAACACAATACAAATTTACTATCTTAAAATTCTGAAGGCCAGAAGTCCAAAATATATTTCACAGGACTAAAATGAAGTTGCCACAGGGCTGTGTTTCTTTTGGAAACTCTGGGAGACAATCGGTATCGTGTCTTTTCTGACTTCCAGAGGCTATCTGCATTCCTTAGTTCATGGCATCTTCTTCCATCTTCAAAGAAAGCCAAGCAGCATATTAGAATTCTTCTCTGACTCTCTGCTGTCCTCCTTTATTTGTAAAGACCCTTTGCCCGCCCAGATATCCCAGGATAATCTTTCCATCTCAATTTCCTTAAACTAACCACATCCACAAATTTCCTTTTACTTTGTAAGTGAATGTATTCATAGCTTCCAGAGATTAGGACATGGAGCTTTTTAATGGGGTCATTATTCCATAAACCAAGTAAAGACTAGCACTAAATTTACTGGTACACAACCTTTGCCTATTATTAGAAAGAGAGATCTCTGTGAAGACTTCATATTGTTAGGATTTGGATTGCTACTTGTGTAAACAGAATACCAAGTAATAAGACACACTTTAAGCTGGGGTCAACGGGACTTATTTAAAAGACACCCAGGGCCCAACTTTATATTTTGTTCAACATGTGCACAAACCTTTTGAACATAGCAATAAAAAAACTATCCTCTAAGTGTTCATTATGTGAGTCTTTTTTTTTTTTTTTTTTGAGACGGAGTTTCATTATGTGAGTCTTAAAAAGACCCTCATATGTGGATTGGAAAGTCCTTCAAACGCTTATAAAGTAATAGGCTTAGTGGAGTAGAACAGAATTCAACATAAATGAATATAAAATCCTACACCTGAGTCCAAAAATAGTAAAGGTATAATTAAAGAATGAGGGAGATAATAATTCTGCAACAATGATGTCTAAATACAGCATTCTGGCACACACACACAAAATCATACACCTTAGGGTTTTCTTTTTGTTTTAAGAAGCTCAGTGTGATTCAGAATAGGAAACAAGCAATCAGATATGTAACTCTTCTAATTGTTTGTACACATTTACTTTATTTAATTTTCATGCTAACTTTATGTGTGAAGCTTTGTTCTCTCTTTTTTACAGATAATAAATTTGAGATTCATGAAAATACAGTAAATTGACATATCCCATATTTTTCTGTCTCTAAACATAACTTGAACCCAGATCATTCTGACTTGAGAGCCTTTGATCTTTCTAATACATTTGCTCTGTGCAGTGACTGCTATAATTTCTAGTTAAAATTCTTGCACTGAAATAGAAGTATTAAAGTTTGAAAGAGACATATTCAATTATAGATAAGAGAGCTACTGCCTGGAAACTTAATAAAAAAGGTTCTAGATCATAACTTTCCAGTAGAGTTTCCATGTGGATAAAAATATTCTTTATCATTGCTGTTCAATAAAATACCTACTGGCTCCATGTAGCTTTTAGGCAATTGAAATGTATCTACCATGTTGGAAAATACCGTTCCAGAGAGAAACATTAGGTTGAAGTAAACATAAAGTTGATCACGAAGATTGCATTCATCTCTAATATTCTACAGTTCAATAAATTCAGACAGCTTGGGGGTAGAGAACTGACTATGGTCCCTTGAACCACAAGGAGAAAAAAAGCAAAATTGGAATACATTTTATATTACAGCAACAGATCTGTTCCCCCATCTCTGAGTCAAAACGAGGCAGCAGAAATAGACGATAGGTCTGGAAAGTGCAACCTGTGTACTAACAGTTATTTCTTAATTTTTTTCTGGTTAATCTGTCATATCCATCATTCAGATGGAAGAATTCATCTACAGTTTAATTGTGAAATTAAATTGGCTTCAGACAATTCTAAATTCAAGACAATTGGAATTGTCGATCCAATGATAGTTTGGTTGGATACAAGTATACCTAACACATATGTGATGTCTATTTCTGTTATCTAAATATAATGTAAAACTAGGTATTTCTAGATTTGGCTAAGATGCAGCAAGCACATTCTATCCTTTATCTCCCACTAATTACAACTGGAAACCCTGGACAAAATCAATGTAATGACAATGGGAAAATGCTGAAATACAAAGAAAAGAAATAAGACCTCAAGATTCCAGGAAAAAATACAGTAATTTCCCATAGATTTCTTGTTTGTTTGTTTGTTTATTCATGTGTTTGTTGTTGTTTTGCTTGCTTGTGTGTTTGCTTGTTTTGTTCTCATTTGCTATATGTATATCCCAACCTGGGTGTTAGAAGAATTGGAATATTATGCAGCCATCAAAAACGATGAGTTCGCATCCTTTGTAGGGACATGGATGAACCTGGAAACCATCATTCTCAGCAAACTGACACAGGAACAGAAAACCAAACACTGCATATTCTCACTCATAGGCTGGTGTTGAACGATGAGAACACATGGACACAGGGAGGGGAGCATCTCACACTGGGGTCTGTCAGAGGCAAAAAGGGGAGGGACAGCAGGGGGTGGGGAGTTGGGGAGGGATAGCGTGGGGAGAAATAACAGATACAGGTGATGGGGAGGAAGGCAGCAAATCACATTGCCATGTGTGTACCTATGTAACAATCTTGCATGTTCTTCACATGTACCCCCAAACCTAAAATGCAATAAAAAGTATATATATTAAAAAAAAGAACCACAAAAGAACCTGAAAAAAAAAGAAGAATTTACAAGCCAGAACTGCCCAAAAATATGCAAAACAAAAACTCCCCACAAAAACTTCATTTTTGCTGGAGACTACAGAAGAGTGTGGCCCTACAGGATGGAACCCTTTAGATTATACCTACTATATATCAGTTGAATTGAATGCCATGTAAGAGGTGCTGTTTCTCCCCACTGACTCAGTAGCTAAGAACAAGTAGAGACCTCTCAACTATCCTCATCTTGCATTTAGCAAAGATAAGCAGAGGGCTGACCTACCTTCTCCACTTATACTGTAGCCAGAGACACGTGGGGCTGAACACTTACTATTATCCCTCACCTACGTTAGACAAAATCCAGCAGAGTGCCCTTTTCTCAACCAAGTAAAGAGTAAAAAAAGAACAAGAAGGAGAGAAAGCCAGAGACAGTGGTTAAGGGTGTATCTGAAGTCTTTCTGGAACACTCTATAATCCTCATACTGAAAGTATAAGACACTTGGCTGTAGCATGGAATAGTCCAGGTTTCAGACTTGTCACTGGGCTGCATATCAACAGGAACAGCAGAATAACACTGCAAGGCTTTGAAAACCAATTTCTCATTTAAGCCACAGACTACAAAATGTCCTCAGCCAAAATGGATTGAATATTTGATAAAACAAAATATTTTAACAGAATCTAGTCTTATAACATAATGTAATGTCCAAAAAAAGAAAAAAACTTAAATTGCACAGCATATCAAGAATATGTCAAATCTCAACTTCAATAAGAAACATGCCCACATCATGATGACACTGATATGAGAATTATCTAATAAGAACTTTAAAACACCTTTCACACAAATGCTCCAACAAGCAATCATGAACACTCTTAAAACAAATTAAAACATAAAAAGTCATAGTAAATGCCAGATAAAACTGAAAATATTAAAACTAAAAAATACAATAGTAGAGTGAAGCAAATCAATGAATTGTCTAACTAGGTGTATAGAAATGACAGAGGAAAGCATAAGAGACAGCACATCCATAGAAATAATCCAATCTAAACAAAAGAGATGAAAAATAAATTTAACAGAGCCTCATGGATCTACAGGGCAATAACATACAATATTTTAGAATTATGCCATCAAAGTTTTAGAAGAAAAGGAGAATTAGTTCTGTGCTGAAAAGAAATCAAAGGAATAACAGTTTAAAACCCCAAATTTGGCAAATGAGAAAAACCTACAAATTCAAAAAGTTAAGTCATTCTAAAACAAGATGTACCCAAAAAAATTTATCCCCAGACACATCATAATCAAATTTCTTAAAACTAAATACAAAGAAAATATATCAAATCTCAATCTGGAGATGTTGGGGTCTCATGAAGGAAGACCTGAGTTTAAAGTGAAGCCATTTGAAAAGTAAGCAAAAATTTATAGTGAAGGCCTTCCTAAGCATCTCCATCCATGTGTGCCTGAAGCCATTACCACTGGACTTTACAGTATTATGGGTCAGTAGGTTTGTGATTTCTCTCTCTCTCTCTCTCTCTCTCTCTCTCTGTCTCTCTCTCTTTCTCTCTCTCAATCCTGAGTTAGCTTTCTTTAACTTTCCTCCAAAAGTACTGACTTCAAAACTATGATCGCCAAGATATTTTGCCCATTTTAGTCTTAAACATTGATAATATCATTCTTTTTCTTTATTGTTAAAACCATGCACATTGGCTTAGTCCAATGAAAGTTTGGTTGAAAGTAAAAGTTTTCTTGTGAGCATTCTAACATCTATTCTTTCATCATTTCATTTAATCCTCTCAGAAGGCCTTTGAGTTGCTTTCTGCATATTGCAAGTGACTTACTCAAAGCTCTTATAAATTTTTAGTATTATACAATTATTATGTGACTCCCAATTTTTCATCCCAATGTGTGTCTTTTACTTGCTTCATACTTGTTCAGGATGACCTCATAAACTCATCATAGTAAAAACCTGCGATATATTACTCATTCTTGAGCTCTCTACTTTATCTTTCTGCTAAGGTTGTGTTTTTCCAGAACCACGTGAAGAGATAAGAATGTGCATGGAAGCAGTCCCAGGAAACAAATGTCAGTAAATGTGGAGGTGAAAAATAAATAGAAGGATGCCCATGAAAGATGAAAATTTGATCTGTGGGCAACTGGGTTTTAACATGCTGGGAGACTCTGAGAGACATTGCAAAATATACCTCAGAGTCACCCTAACCAATGGGTCATCCTCTCCAGTCAAAATTCACCCTTCGATACTCACACTGCAATAATAAATGAAATTTCTGTATGCCTTCCTCCTTTACATTGAGCATGACAGATTCTGAGATTTCTCAGTAGAGGGTTCTGCAAGGGACAATGCAGGATCAGGGAGTTCTCCCGCTGTTGACAGTGCCATATGGCCACTCAGAAGTGTAGATGTGAGGACATTGATGGGGCTTCACTCTGGCCACATGTGCAAAATGCATGGTCTATCAGTGACCTTATAGCTCCAGGCCGGCCAGGTGATCACATTCCTGTGGCTCCCTCAATGCTGACGAAGCACTTCAGGCCTCCTGCCCACTAGGGCACCCCATGCCCTCTGCGCACCACCACGTATCTGGCCTGTGCCCTAGGATGCTGCTTCCTGCTTGCTCACCGACTGTGGATCAACTCTGGCTGCGGAAACCTAAGAGGTTTGCCTACTATTGGGCTGCAAATGCACCTTCTCTAGTGAGGTCAGAATCCCTGCTTTGGGGAATAGGCTACCTCCAAATTTGTTCATCCTCCTTATTCTCCCACTTTCCCAGTATATTATAGAGTGCCCTTATCACTTGCAGTTTCTCTTTGGTCAGATTTGAATGAGTGAAATTCCATTGTTCCACAGAGTACATTTTGTGGCTTGATTGCAACTAGACCAATCTAACAGAGAGATATGTGGTCAGCCCTTTGGCTGAGGGCTGCTCCTGAGGTGTGGAGCTGGGTAGTCCCCAGAACTTCTGTCCTGGCCTGTAATCAAGCTGTGTTTTTAGAGGTTTCCCACTGGGAGTCAATGCATGGAGTCATGATTGCTGGGATATATGGGAGGCACAATGACGGAGGTCTTCCCAGTTCAGCCCTTAGCAGTGGGTCCTCATCCATGGCTAAAGGTGGTTCATTGTGTGCTTGATAAGGACAGTGGTGGAGGTCAGAATGATTAGGAAGGCATAGTGTCAGAAAAGCCATTCTAAGTAGTCTCTTAATCGCTATCTTCCTCATATGCCTTCAGGGGCCAGATAAGGAGCAGACACACCAGGGCTTCTTGTGTTCATTTATCCAGAGGAAAGTTAAAAAGGCGAAAGCATGGCCTCTAGAGACAGATCTGGGTTTTAATTTCTGCTGAACCACTTACAAGTTTTGTGATCTGAGCCATTCTTGGATTCTTTTCTCATCTGCACAATGGAGATAAGTTACCCTACCTCACAGGATTAAATTAAATCACACAAAGAGCTGTGCATGTTCACACATTGAAGAGACGGTTCTCTACACCCAATGTGTTTTTCAAATCCTCCTGTGCTATTCATGTCTAATGCAAAAGATGCATATGAATCAGAGTCTGCTGCAAACACAGAGTGCTAAAGTTAGACAGAGAATAATGAGACTAACTCCACTTCCAGAGTGAACTGTTAGAGGGGTGGACATGCTCATAATGACTTCTGTGGAAAATGATCAGAGTGGCAGAAGCTACCATGGAGGGGCCTATTTTGCCTCCAGAAATAACAATTACCAATTGCATGCTGCTTAAAATGGTCAAGCACCCTCTGCAAACTCTCTGGAATTGGTTGTAAGAATTCTTAGCCAGAAGTGGACATCCCAGAGTCATGAACTGAGTTCTAGTTTAGGGTGTATGAGAACAATCGAGAAAAAAAGGATGAAATGAAGGTAAGTTTCCTCTCTCTGTCACTGTGGTTGTTACTAATCCCATAGAAAGTTGGAGCTGGAACAAGTGTGTCACGGTGGAGCATGTGTAGTGGTCTGGAGCTCTGCCTAAGCTAACTGGTAAGCAAAGCACATAGAGTTCTACTGATTTCAGTCAAGAGAGACAATCTTTTTACTCTTTTTATAAAGATGCACTTTAGAGAAGCTTCCAGTCTAGCCCTCTTATTCACACATATTCTGATTGAGTGGATCATTCCAGACACTGAGAGTCACGCTCTTACTATCAGAAAGCAAAAACTAAGAAAATAGCTTTTTCTTTCACAATGTTCTATTAAAGAGGCTTATTTCTATTTAATATCATTATACTTAATATTGAAATGATGGTGATTTATCAGGACTGTGTTGGTTTGCATTCAGCAAGTACTTACTGCATACTTGTTTTGTGCCATGCACGGTATGCAGTCCCAGACATGCAAAAGTGAATGGGACTCATTGTCTGACCTGAAATTAGTCTACCTGAAGAAAAAGATAAACTAATAACAGTAACAAGGTGATACACATCAGGCATTAAGATAGTTCACAAAATATCAATCAGAGAGCATAACGATATAGAGGACTCTTTAGAGAAGCTGTCGCAAATGTCATCTACATTTATGGAGCAGAAATAATTTCAGGTAGACATTTCAAAACTCTGAATTTCTGCTCTTCAGCATTGTAATGGTTAATTTCATACATCAATTTGGGTGTTTTGAATAAAATTAACATTTAAATTGGTGGATATTGAGTAAATAGGTTGCCCTCTGTAATGTGAGTGAGTCTCCTCCAATCAGTTGAAGGTCCAAATAGAACAAAAGACTGATCCCTTTGAACCAGAGGGAATCTTCAGCAGATGACCTTGGGATTTCATCTGCACAAGCAGCTCCCCTGAGTCCCCAGCTTGTCACCCATAATGCAGATTTGGACTTGCCAGCCTCTGTAATCACATAGCCAATTCTTTATAATAAATTTCTCTATAGTTGTGTGTGTGTGTGTGTGTGTGTGTGTGTGTGTACACATACACATCCTATTGGTCCTGTTTCTCTGGCATGAGCTTCTACCTTTCATTTAGGTAGTGTGGAGAAGAATAACAGTCATGTATAAAATAGACAGGTGGTGTGGAACTTCAAAAGGCTGCAGCCATTACACAGAGGATTTCAACTCACAAGACTGAAGGTTCCAGAAGCCAAGATTGCCCATGACCTCAGTGCTCTGTCAAACGCTTTTGTTCAGCTATGGATAATTGGAGCTTTTATCTCCTTAGGTAATTTTCCAGGCAATATAGATTGTCCATTTAGTTGAAAGTGGATGATTCCCCTACTAATCAATTTTTAAATTGTGCATTTCTAGGACAAATTGTGTATATAACACATGTGGAAAAGAATCTTCAAAAACAGGTTGGATAAAAAGCGAACATACAGAATAATGCACGCAGCATGATTCTGTTAGACAAAGCCCCAGAACTCCTAAAACCAAACAATATACTGCTTAGAGATGCATCTATTTCTGGTGGGGGAAGGAGAGCAAAGAAAATGGGGATAATTAAGATAAAATAATGATAGTGTTTCTATTTGTTGGGGAGAGAGGAAGAGCAGGCAGGAGCCTGCAGCAGGAGAATAATTTTCTCTTGGTTTCTGAGCCTTATTTTAGCATAGTTCCTGGAAGGGTGTGTGTGTGTGTCCATTCACGCTCTTGTCCATCTAAATTTTGTGTATGTAAACAAAAAGAAAAAATGATACATAGGTAATGTACTTTGTGATTTCTCGCTCTGAAACAATTTAAAGTCTGATACAGGAATCTAGAAATAAAATAATAATAAATAGGTGCTCTTGTTCTCACAATTTATTCAAACAGTGGCTGCCTGCATGCATTAGTATAATGTTTAATTTGTTAAAGGCAATCTCCAGCCTCTGTCTGAAAATATAAATTACTAAAATTCAGTCCTTTGCCAACATATCATGAATATGTGAGCAATAAGTAGAAAGCAGTTGAATAAAAAGGCACATTTTAAAATGCAGTCCATTCTAAAGTGACGCAACTGAAAAGACTGTTCTTTAATAGCATGTTTCATATTATTAAATTTGGAATGGTCTTTTAAAACGAGAAACATCACAGAAATTGATAGAGAAAAAATAGAGGGACTGGGCATCAATGCCATCTTGCTGAGCACATTTGCCTTCACTGTCAAATGCAGAGGGCCCTGCTTTAAAGAAGCAGCTCTAGAGTGGGCGCACAGGCCTCTGCCCTGCTCAGTCATGCGTCACCTGTAACCCTATCCAGATGTGACCTATGACATCTTACTTCATTGCTTTTTTTTTTTTTTGAGACAGAAACTGGCTCTGTCACCCAGGCTTGATTGCAGTGGGGTGATCTTGGCTCACTGCAACCTCTGCCTCTAGGGTTGAAGCAATTCTCCTGCCTCAGCCTCCAGATTAGAGTAGCTGGCACTACAGGCATGCACCACCATGCCCTGCTAATTTTTGTGTTTGTAGTAGAGACAGCCTTTCACCATGTTGACCAGGCTACTCTTGAACTTCTCACCTCAGGTGATACACCTGCTTTGGCCTCCCAAAGTGGTGGGATTACAGGTGTGAGTCACTGCATATGGCTGTTACTTCATTTTCTTTTAGCCAGGAGTTCCCCATCGGTAAATTGAGATGATAATAAATGCCTTGTTATGAGGGCTTCTAACAGGATTAGATGTGAAAATACACATAATAGAAGGTAAAAAAAAATCCATACAAATGTTAATTGTTACTGTTATAAAGCATGCTTTAAGGCCAAACAACTATTGTGTTGAATTTACAAAAGGAATAATCCATAATAAATGTGATAGAAAGTGCCATAATATGTGTTAGTCTGGGTTAGTACATAGTAAATGTGTTAGTCTGAGTTCTCCAGTGAAACAGAATCAAGGGTACATGTATCTGTGAATTCCCCATATCTGTGAATTTGGCATCCGTGGATTCTGCCAACTGCAAACAGAAAATATTTGGAAGGAAAAAAAACAGATAGTGTGTCTGCACTGGACATGTATAGACTTTTTGTCTTGTCATTATTTATTTAAAAATACATATAACAATTATTTATATAGCATTTGCATCTTGTTAGGTATTAATAAGTAATCTAGAGATGATTTAAAGTATATGGGAGAATATGCACAGGTTATATGCAAATATTTCACCATTTTCTATAACAAACTTGAACATGTGTGGATTTTAATATCCATGGGGGTTTTGGAAACAACACCCTGCAGATATCAAAGGACATGTGTGTGTATGTGTGTGAGTGTGTGTGTGTGTACAAAGTGAGAAAGAAAGAGAGAAAGAGTGACGTAGAAATTGATATACTATAAGTAATCAGCTGGCACACTTACAGAGGTAGAGAAGTCCAACATCTGTAGTCAGCGAACTGGACACCCAGGAGAACCCATGGTGTAGTTTCCATCTGAATCCAAAGAATCTGAGCACCCAGAGAGCTGATGGAGTTCTAACCAGTCCAAGTCTGCAAGCAGGAGAAGATCAGTGACCTAGATTGAAGACAGTCAGGTGGACAGAGGGAATTCTCTCTTAGTCTTTTATTCTAGTCAGACCTCCAAAGGATTGAATGAGACCTACCCACACTGAGGAAGGCTATCTGCTTTACTCAGGCTACTAATTCAATTACTAATCTCATCCAGAAACACCCTCAGAGAAGCACCTAGAAAGAATGTTTCCAAATATTTGGAATCCTGTGGCCCCATCAAACTGATATTTAAAATGAGCCATCATAGTAGATGAGTGCTCTGAGACATAGAGACTAGCAGGGGTGTCTTGAAGGTGACATATCTGGAGCCGTAGCACATCTTTGCTCTATGTTGAACTTCAGTGGATATCCTGAGTGTCTCCTTTCCTCAGACCTCTTGCTGTCTGCTCCCTGTGTGTGGCTAATACTCAACCCTTTTAACTACCAGGTGCCAGTCTGGGCTTTGCCATGTGTTGTCCACAAAACCTTACATAAGTCCCTGAGTTTCAGTTTTCTCTTCTGACAGGGATTTCTCTGCAAAAAGTTGTTTTGAGAGCCAAGAGATACTTGTAGAATAGAAAGCATTTTGAAAATTATAAAAACCAAAAGTAATAGTAATATGGTGACTGATGAAAATAACTAAAATGATATCATGTTAAATAAACTAAAGCTCCATTAGAAATAGCATGTAAGTTTCATACATACTTTAAGACTTTGCAATTAATTGGGATTCTCATGATTGGTGACCCTATAAGTAAACACATAAGTTTACCACAGGAAATTACAGCTACACACACAGCACAACAGACTTGACTTTGAGTTAACCAAGCCATTCAATAGAGTAAATAACCATTTTGTTTCATGCTACTAATTGTCTTGTTGTAGTTTGAATTATTCCAAATAGTAAGGAGACAATTTTGCTTAAGAATTTTATTAGGTCTAGAAGAATTTGTTTCAGCCTCCTGAAGAAGATTCCAGATCCTAAATGGATTAATTAGATATTTACGACAGGGATGGCACAGACAATAGCACATTAGTCCACACAGTGACCATTGCACCATCCCAGCATGCAAAACTGAACACAGCTCCAAGGATGCTTGGGGATAATGTAGTCCTAAGGTTTCAAAGAAGTCTTTCCTTCTTTAAATCAGAAACTTATCTGATTTAGCATGAGCTGTCATGCCTAGTATTCCTTCCTTACTCTTTCTAGATACCCAGAACTTCCAGCATCCCCTAGTCACCTGGAAGACATGTGTGACTCCAGAACCTTGGTGTGAAGCCTCTGTGTGAATATAGTAAAAAATCCAGACTAGGTCGGTATGGAAGAACAGAAGGATGGAAGCATGAATGAATAAACAGATGGAAATTTGGAGGGATGGAAGATGGAGGGAAGGACATATGGAAAGATAAGGGAATGTGAGGAAGGGAGGATTGAAGGATAAATGGATGAACAGATAGAAGAACGGAAGGATGGTAGATTGGGAAGATTGGAGGAAGCAAGGATAGAAGGATGAAAGTCATGAAGAAATGAAGGATGACAGGATGGGAGGATGGAAGGACAGAAGGATAACGGAGAGATAAACTTGGGATTTACTAGGCTATGGCATGCCACCTCTGGTAGTTGCTGCAGGCATGGTATTTTTTTGTAGTCAGTAAGGGCCAACTACTTATTGGGCAATTGAGCTAAGCACCTTATATTTATTATCCTAAGCAATCTTGTAAAATAGTTATGCTTGTTTTATGAATCTTAAAGAAGAACAAGCTTTGGGTTACTAAGCAGGAGATCTGGAATATGTATCTGTGTCTGTCTAACCACAAAGCCTGTGCTCTTGATACACTCATCTGCAGCCACACAGGATAGAGCCCATCAGTTTACAAAGCAGTCAGCATGCTATTTAAAGGCATAAAGTTTGCCTCTCATCTCTGAGCAGTTAGAACTATTATTCCTGTCTTGCAAAGGAAGGTTTAGTTTTCTTCTCACATTTGCTCTGCAGAATCTTTGTTCAAACAGCATCTACACTAAAACTCTTACTGGAGCTACTGTCAAAGGCTCTTTCACTTGAAGCCTTGTAGTTTATAATTACTGCTTATTTATTCCTAGTCAAACACTGTACTTTACATGCATAGCGCTAATTTGACTTTCACAGCACACCAGTTAGGTAGGTGTAATCATCTCCATTTCTCAGATAAGCAAACTGAGCCTCATGAAGTTTGTGTCCAGGGTTCACATGGATAGTAAATGACACATCTAGGATTCAAACACAGGTCTTGTCTTTCCTGAGAGCTCATATCCTAAACTCCTGTGTCTAGAGAGATAATAAAGTAGTAGGAGAGAAGTCACTAGTGTGAGCTTTAAAGTCCTCCCTCCACCACACCACCAAGATCTTTTCAGTTTGTCTCCAGTACCGTCACATGGAGATAACTTATCCCAATAGTGAGTCTATGGTAGATTGCCAACTTTACTAATGTAGGCCAGCAGGATCATCCAGTGCACTGCCTTTCCTCTCAGTCAAGGCCATCTTTGTTTCCAGTAGGAATGCCATTTAGGTATCACTACAAGAGATGAACATGGGTCCCAGAGAGTGGGATACCTGACCATTTTTTCTCTCACTGCCTGCTGATATATTCACATGAGTAAGCTCTAATGCTTTATGATTTGTTTAATGAATGCCATTTCCAAGGTCCTGATAAGCTCTAGCTGCCCTACCAAATCTAGTTTAGACTGTGGTGACCTCTTGCAAGGCTTACCCTCCCTCTGCTGTGTTCTACTCTTTCTATTCTAATGTCAGTAAGACAATGGATCACTACAATTGAAATATTTTATCTTCCTTTATGATCATAATCAAAGACAGAAACCACAGTCAGACAGGAATAAAAATGTCAGTACTGTCAATGATAAAGGCGATCTGGAAAATGAGATTTAGTATCAGGCCAAAGCCAATGCTTCCTTTTTCTCCCCTAAAGTGGGACATGGACCAGTATTTTAGGTTAGTGAGATACTACTAGGATATGAACAGCAGACAGTAAACCAACCAGCTTCCCTGAAGACCATGACTGAGTTAGTTTTTTTTTTTGTTGTTGTTTTTTACCTTTTTTTTTTTTTTGAGACGGAGTCTTGCTCTGTCACCAGGCTGGAGCACAGTGGCACAGTCTCAGCTCACTGCCATCTCCGCCTCCCGAGTTCAAGCAATTCTTCCACCTCAGCCTCCCAAGTAGCTGGGACTACAGGCACTTGCCAAACACCTGGCTAATTTTTGTGTTTTTAGTAGAGACAGGGTTTCCCCAGGATGCTCTTGATCTCTTGACCTTGTAATCCACCCGCCTCAGCCTCCCAAAGTGCTAGGATTACAGGCATGAGCCACCGTGCCTGGCCGGACTTAGTTTTTATCTAACAGACTAGAGAAATGTTATCTAGAGGCATGATTCCTTCCATCAGGCAGACTGGAGAGAAAGTAAGTGGGAGAGGATATCATACATATGAAGGGACTTTTACCCCAGACCCCTCCAATATGTAACCACCCCTTCTTCTTTGTGGAAAAAAAATGAGGAGCTAGAAGAAATGACAGACCCTTCCTTCTGAACACTTTCCTGAAAAGGCAAAAATGATGACAAAAGTCCACCAGAACTTCCCCAGAGTATAGACACATTTGATAAAAATCCTAAACCAAGGACCAGCATGGAAACATGAGGAGAA
>PVKV010034029.1:0-18097 GCA_004027835.1 Alouatta palliata
TGGGGGCTAGGGGATGGATAGCAGGGAGCGGGGGGCTGGGGGAAGAGAGCATTAGGAGAAATACTTCATGTAGATATGGGGTGACGGGTGCAGCAAACCACCACAGCACGTGTCTACCTATGTAACAGTCCTGCACGTTCTGCACGTGTGCCCCAGAACTTAAAGTATAATAAATAAATAAATAAATAAATAATCAGAGTTGCAGCAGGTGCGGGCAGGCCCAGGGACCAGCACAGTTTAGAGCAAGGTCCGGCTGGGTGTGGGGTGGACGTGCCCGGGTCTGGCGGAGCAGGGACGCGCATGCCTGCAGGAGCGGCGGTGCCTATAAGGTGCTGCGGGCCACAGAGCACACTCACAGGCAGCGGGCGGACCCCGGAGTGTTGCTGGAGGCCTGGTCTGGGAGCTCCTGGGGCTGGAGGGAGACTCAGTCGAGAGGAAGGCTCAAGGGACACGGCCAATATGTTCCCACCTGGCTGGGCCTCATCATCCTCTATCCAAGAGTGGATGGTTCCCCAGGAGTCGGCACGCCAGGGACTCCACTGATGGACGTGCAAACCTGTTAACATTTGTTTTTTTTTTTTGAGATGGAGTCTCGCTCTCTCGCTCAGGCTGGAGGGCACTGGCACGATCGTGGCTCATTGCAACCTCCACCTCCTGGGTTCAAGCGATTCTCCTGCCTCAGCCTCCCGAGTAGGTGGGATTACAGGTGCCCACCACCACGCCCAGATAATTTTTGTATTTTTAGTAGACACGAGGTTTCACCATGTTAGCCAGGATGGTCTCAAACTCCTCACTTCGTGATCCGCCCGCCTCAGTCCCCCCAAAGTGCTGGGATTACAGGTGTGAGCCACCGAGGCTGGCTAAACCTGTTAAGATTTTAAACTTTCTTCTTTAAAAATAAATGCATATAGTAGGCGCACTGGTGCCATCTCGGCTCACGGCAACCTCCACCTCCCAGGTTCAAGTCAGTCTCCTGCCTCAGCCTCCTGAGTAGCTGGGATTACAGGTGCCCACCAGCACGCCCCCGCTAATGTCTGTGTTTTTAGTAGAGACGGTTTCACCATGTTGGCCAGGCTGGTCTCAAACTCCCGAGCTCAAGTGATCTGCCTGCCTCAGCCTCCCGAAGTGCTGGGATTACAAGCGTGAGCCACTGCGCCCGGCCACTTTTAGTTATTTATAAATGGATATGAAGCATTGTTGACGGTGGTCACCCTTTTGTGCTACCAAATACTAGATCTTACTCATTCTATTTCTTGTACTTATTAAGCATCTCCACTGCACACCACATCTTCCCACCTTGTTGCAAGATTTTTAAACCTTTTAAACAGCTACAGAGAGCCTGAACCATTCTTTTCTACAAGACTGAATTTAAAGCCAGCGGTGTCCATATGCAAAAAAGGAAACTAAATTTGTTTAATGGTGTGGACAAGCCTGTCTTCGTCATGCTACTTGTCCACAAAAACTGCATTTTAAAGAATTGATGGAATATTCTACACAAACTTTTCCAGAAAAACCAGCAATCATTTGTTACTGCGGCCGGACTCCGTGGCTCATGCCTGTCATCCCAGCAATTTGGTAAGCCGAGGCGGGCGGTTCAGCTGACAGCAAGAGTTCCAGAGCAGCTTGGCTAACCTGGCGAAACCCTGTCTCTACTAAAAATACAAAAAATTAGCTGGGCATGGTGCTGCGAGTCTGTAATCCCAGCTAGTCAGGAGGCTGAGGCAGGAGAATCACTTGAACCTGGCAGCTGGAGGTTGCAGAGAGCTGACATCATGCCACTGCACTCCAGCCTGGGCAACAAGAGTGAAACTCTGTCTCAAAAAAAAAAAAAAACATATATATTTATGTATATTACTTATTGGTCACAATTTGCATTTTCCAAATCTGAAACGTTTTCAGGATCTAATAGAATCGATTTGTGATTGCCTGTCATTTTGCTTAGGTGGTTCATACACGTGAGTTTTTGTGAAGTCTTCTTTATATAGTTTTGAAGCCGTTGAGATTAAAAGCAGAAAGTCATGAGAAAAGAATGCCTCATCTGTCAGTTTCCAGAACCTTCTCTTTGGGCTCCATACTGATGGTTGAATGCGTTTAGCACAGCAGTAAATCTGCCACTTGAAGGTGCTGGGAATTCTTTCATGGCCTCAGAAGAATGTAGATTCTAAGGCCTCACTCCCAGCCTCAGAGGCCCCGATTCACAGGTGGTACCTGGGAACTTGCATTTCTCATCTACTCTCTGGAAATGCTGATGTTACTGGCCCAGAGAAGGCACTCTGGGATTCACTGTGTTAGAAAATGCCACTCCGGGCCGGGTGTGGTGGCTCATGCCTGTAATCACAGCACTTTGGGAGGACGAGGCGGGCAGATCACGAGCTCAGGAGATCGAGACCATCCTGGCCAACACAGTGAAACCCCGTCTCTAGTAAAAACAAATATTAGCTGGGCATGATAGCACACGTCTCAGCTACTTGGGAGGCTGACGCAGGAGGATCACTGGAACCCGGGAGGCGGAGGTTGCAAGGAGCTGAGATCATACCACTGCACTCCAGCCTGGTGACAGAGTGAGACTCCATCTCAAAAAAAAAAAAAAGAAAAAAGAAAGTGCCACTCCTTTGAAGTGCTGCAAAGGAGGTAGGGCCAACGTGGCAGGGAATGGCGGGGAATGGGATTTACTGTCACAGAAACCAATCCTTTCGCCCCAAGGGAGATCCTAATGAGAAGGAAACATCTCACCAGCCCGCTGCACCTTTGGGGTATTGTACACTGGGCTGAGCTCTGGCTGAGGGGAAACCCCTACGTGTGTGTTCCTGAAAGTCAGACAGATCCTGCAATGCTGGCATGACGTTGCAACACACCGCAGCCCTTGGCAGAGAAAACGGGCATTTCACAGCAGCTTCGGGTAGACCGGGGGAGGCGTGAGCAAAGGCAGTGACCAGCCTCAGCGCTGCGCAGGGTTCATTTCACTCACCCGGCTTATGACAAAGAATCAGAACAGGCCACGCACAGTGGCTCATGCCTGTGATCCCAGCAATTTGGGAGGCCGAGGTCAATGCACTGCCGCTTCAGCGCAGGAGTTCAAGACCAGCCTTGGCAACAAGGCAAAATCCCAACTCTGCAAAAGTTACCTGGGTGTGGGGCTGCACACCTGTGTTCCCAGCTACTGGGGAGGCTGAGGCAGGAGAGTCACTTGGGCCTGGGAGGCCGAGGTTGCAGTGAGCCACGGTACTCCAGCCTGGGCGACAGAGTGGGACTCTATCTCAAAAAACAAAGAAACAAAGAATCATACTCATAAGTGGGTGCTGAACAATGAGAACACATGGACACAGGGAGGGGAATATCACACGCCGGGGCCTGTCGGGGGATGGGGGGCTAGGGGAGGGATAGCAGGGGGTTGGGGACTACGGGAGGGAGAGCAGGGGTGGAGGGGTTAGGGAGGGAGAGCATTAGCAGAAATACCTAATGTACATGACGGGGTGATGGATGCAGCAAACCACCGTGGCACGGGTATACCTATGTCACCAACCTGCACGATCTGTCCATGTACCCCAGAACTTACAGCATAATAAATAAATAAATAAATAAAATAACAAATACATTAAATTTTATCATGTGGAAGGAAAAAAAATAAACAAAGAATCCAAACACACCCATCGCCTGCTTTGCGGGAATTCTCAATACACCATCTCAAATTCAAACAGCCGAAGAGGTGACACATATTTTTTTTAGCATAAGGTACCACACACAGACATTGCTAAGAAACGTACTTAGCATTTGGGTAGCCCAACGGGTATTTAAAAAGGTGTTTATATGAAAAGGTTCTCAGTATCACTAATCATCAGGGAACTGCAAATCAAAACCACCAGGAGTTATCATCTCACGCCGGTTAAAACTGGAGACTGTCAGAATGATATTTTTGTTTTTCTTTTGTTTCTGAGACGGAGTCTCACTGTCACCCAGGCTGGAGTGCAATGGTGCGATCTCAGCTCACTGCAACCTCCACATCCTGAGTTCAAGCAATTCTCCTGCCTCCTAAGCAGCCGGGATTACAGGCGCCCGCCACCACGCCCGTCTACTTTTTGTATTTTTAGTAGACACGGGGTTTCACCATGTTGGTCAGGATGCTCTCCAACTCCTGACCTCAGGTGGTCTGCTTGCCTCTGCCTCCCAAAGTGCTGGCGTGACAGGTATGAGCCACGGTGCTTGGACAGAATGATGATTTTTATATTTGATCATAAGTGTCGGGAGGTGTGCAGAAAAGGGGGCCCTCATACACCACTGGTGGGAATGTCAACTAGGACAGCCAGTATGAAAAACACTGTGGAGGTTCCCCAGATAATTAAAAATAAGAGCAGCAAATAATTCAGCAATCCCACTACTGCGCAAGGACTCGAGGCAAATGAAATCAGTGTGTCAGAGAGACAGTTGCACGCCTATGTGCACTGCAGCACTGTTCACAGGAGCCAAGATACGGAGACCACTTAGCTGTCCAATGACAGGTGAAAGGGTCAACAAAATACAGTATCTGCTACAGTGGACAAAAAAAGAAAGACAGAAAGAAAACATAGTATCTATATGCAATGGAATACTATGCAGCCATGAAAAAGGAAATCCAGTCTTCCCCAGCAATGCAGATGGACCTGGAAGCCATGATCCTGAGTGAAATAACTCAGAAGCAGAAAGTCAAATACCACTGTTGTTAATTATAAGTGATAGTGAAATAACGTGCCCACATGGACAGAGAGTGGAATAACAGATATTGGAGCCTCTGAAGGGTGGGAGGGTGGAAGAGGCGCAAGGGATAAGCAATTACCTCTTGGGGCCAGGCACGGTGGCTCACGCCTGTAATGCCAGCACTTTGGGAGGCCGAGGCAGGCAGATCACCTCAGGTCAGGAGCTAGAGACCAGCCTGGCCAACATGGTGAAACCCCATCTCTACTACAAATACAAAAATCAGCCAGGCGTGGTGGTGGGCGCCTGTAGTCCCAGCTACTCAGGAGGCTGAGAGAGGAGAATTGCTTGAACGCAGAAGCTGGAGGTTGAAGTGAGCTGTTATCGTGCCATCTGCACTCCAGGCTGGGCAACAAGAGTGAAAGTCTGTCTCAAAAAAAGGAAAAGAAAAGAAAGCAAAAAGGAAAAGAAATTACCTCTCAGGTAGAATGTACATGATTCAGGCGTCTGTCATACTAAAGGCAACTTCGCCACTGCGTGACCTATCCATGTAACAAAACTGTAGTTGTACTCCCTCAACGTATACACATGGAAAATAATCCATAAATAAAAGGAAACAGCATTTACAATCTGGAAGGATACTAGAATAGAAAGTCGTGTGGACACCTTCCCTTCCACAGTTTGAACGGGCAAAAGAGCACACCGGAATTTGCTCTAGCACCTGGTCGAAAATCTTAGGGCAAACACGTTCCTGTTTGATGTGTCTTAAGTCCAGAACTCCCGACCTGCTGAGCCATCTCCTGGCAGGTGGCCTGAGGTCAACGAGAAAGTAAAATGGCTCCTGATCCCCGTGGAACACACATTTGAGTAAGAGTGCAAGCCGCCAGCACATCCGAACAAGCTTTTCCTAGCAGGCGTCGGAGCTGAGCGATGCTATCTTTGCCTGGCCTTTACCATTTCCTTCTGTACAATGGGACTAGAAATGCCCGAAACAAGAGTGCAAAAAGCTGACACATCTCTCCCAAATGCCGCTTGGCACACGATAGAAACTCGGCTGCGAGCCGCTCAAACCTCCTGTCCCAGGAGAAAACATCCTGCAGCATCTCCTGATACCTTTGACGTTCAGTGTTTCTTCTTTTATTTTTCTTACAACTTCCTTGGCTTTGCTGTCGTTATTTCCAGCTAAAAGGAAAAAAAGGAAAAGGTATGGTGACTTGTAGAGTCATCCAGAAACTATTAACTGCAAAAAAAAAAAAAAGAGAGAGAGGGAGAGAGGTTTTTGAGGGGGGTATAACAGCGTTGTGAAACGTGTCTTTGATGGGTTTTCCCTTTGTCCTAGCGTTTGACACTCATTTTGCCAGAAGAAAGCTATCCATGGAAGACCCATTCTCTTAAGCCTGCATCGGCAAAAGGTGCAAATGCACTTGGCATTCTACTTTTAAATAATGACAGTGACGCGGGACCCCTGCTGTCATAATGTGCACCTGATAACCAAGAAGAGCGTAAGCATTCAAACGTGCATTAAAACGTCAGGAAGGAAATGGAATTTTCGAGGGGGCTTTTGCTCTGGGAACACCCCTGTGCACACTGGCAGGCTGTGCCACGAATCTGACCACAAACCACACCTCCTACTTCGTGCTAAGGATTACTTATTCCTCTCTCCGCAGCGCCGTGAAATTCTGCAACTGTGGTTCAGGAACACGCCTTTGAATGCATGCAAACAGGTGTTTTGCCTAGAAGGTGCGTTAGAGCTCAAATAAAGACTGGGAAATCCGGGGTGAAAGAACAATAATTAGCTTTTTACTTTGTTTTTTGTTTTTTTGGAGACAGAATCTCACTCTATTGCCCAGGCTGGAGTGCAGTTGGACAACCTCAGCTCCCTGCAGCCTCCGCCTCCCCAGTTCAAGTGATTCTCCTGCCACAGCCTCCTGATTACCTAGGATTAAGGTGCCCACCACTATACCCGCCTAATTTTTTATGTATATACATATATATATATACACACACACATATATATTTATATAAATATATATATGCATGTGTATATATATTATATATAATATATATGTACACACATATATGTATATGTATATATGTATATGCATATAATTATATATAATTATGTCTGTATATACATATTATATAATATATACACACATATATTTATATATGTATACATACACATATATCTTTATATATTTACATACTTATATAAATATATATGTGTGTGTGTGTGTGTGTGTGTATGTGTCTGTGTGTATTTTTAGTAGCGACTGGGTTTCACTATGTTGCCCAGGCTGGTCTTGAACTCCTGACCTCAGGTGATCCACCCATCTCTGCCTCCCAAAGTGCTGGGATGACAGCCATGAGCCGTCGCGCTCGGCCTGGTTTCTTTAATGTCTTAGAAAGTGAACACACATTGAACATGAGAGTATGGTTTTATTTTGTCATCATCATTTTTTCAAGTTCTTTGACCAGAGAGGTCAGATTGTAAGGTGTGTCTACAGGGGCGGCTCTTGAGGGGAAAAGAGCTTGGCAGATTCTTCCGCCTTAGGCCTCATCACTCACAAACCTGCTGGCATCATGTGGTGTCAGCCGCATTCCAGGGTGAGCCAAGCCCAAAACTCCCTTTTGGGGCAAGTCATGGGACAGCATTGAGAGAAGGCTGTTTAAACGCACGAGGCTCAGAACCATAGCAGCTATTTAAACACATATGTAGCTCACAGTGTTTCTGGTATAGATTTAATGCATGCGACGAGGTGGAAATCTTATTTTTTCCTTGTATCTTCTGTCTGCATGTCAGCTGAACTGACTCATCATGTGAGGACTTTAGCCTATGCAATGAGGCATCGAGAGGTCCAGCCGCTCAAGGCCCAGAAAGTCTCCTTGCTCAGACCTGTCAGCAGATCTTACGCTTGAGGCTTTTTGGCTTTTGCAAAGGTGTTCCAGGCCCAGAAAAGGCTCAGTCCTGAACAGGAAGATAAGGAAGAACTGAGACAAATTTGTCTTGAAATCTCCAGTCCCAAGCACTGGTTATGCTCCACGATCAGCTTTCCATAAATTACAGCCAGGGAAAGAAGGAATGCGAGAAAGAAAGACTTAATCAATAGTGGGCATTATTTTTGGAAAATTTTAACTGAATATGATCCTGCATATCTAAAACCAGACGTTGGCCAGGCGCAGTGGCTCACACCTGTCATCTCAGCATTTTGGGAGGCTGAGGTGGGCAGATGACAAGGTCAGGAGTTCGAGACCAGCCTGAGCAACATGGTGAAACCCTGTCTCTACTAAAAATACAAAAATTAGCCAGGCATGGTGGCTCGCGCCTGTAATCCCAGCTACTCGGGAGGCTGAGGCAGGAGACTCTGTTGAACCCGGGAAGTGGAGGTGCAATGAGCCGAGATCGCACCACTGTACTCCAGCCTGAGCGACAGAGCGAGACTGTCTCCAAAAAATAAATAAATAAAACCAGACCTACAGTATGATGTTCATAAAAGCAGACACCATAAAAGCTATCATTAAAAGCAGAGGGTGGCCAGGCATAGTGGCTCACACTTATAATCCCAGCACTTTGGGAGGCCAGGGTGGGAGGATCACTTCAACCCAGGAGTTCAACACAAGCCTGGGCAACACAGTGAAACCTTGTAACTCTAAAACAATTTTCGTTTTGGTTTTTGTTTTTTGAGACGGAGTGTCACTCTGTCACCCAGGATGGAGTGCAGTGGTGTGATCTTGGCTCACTGCAGCCTCTGCCTCTCGAGTTTAGTCACTTCTGCCACCTCAGCCTCCCCAGGAGCTGGGACTACAGGCGCCCACCACCAAGCCTGGCTAACTTTTGTATTTTTAGTAAAGTTGGGGCTTTGCCATCTTGGCCAGGCTGGTCTTGAACCCCTAAAGCTCAAGTGATCCACCTGACTTGACTTCCCAAAGTGGTAGTATTAAAGGCATGAGCCACCATGTCCGGCCACCAAAATAATTTTTTTTAATAGCTGGGGCCAGGCACGGTGGCTCATGCCTGTAATCCCAGCACTTTGGGAGGCTGAGGCGGGCGGATCACCTGAGGTCAGTGGTGCGAAACCAGCCTGGCCAAAACGGCGAAAACTCATGTCTACTAAAAATACAAAAATCAGCTGGGCATGGTGGTACACGCCTGTAATCCCAGCTACTCGTAGGCTGAGGATTGCTTGAACCCGAGAGAGACCACAGCAAGCCCAGATGGCACCACTGCACTTCAGCCTGGGTGACAGAGCAAGACTCTGTCTCAAGGAAATAGCAATAATAAATAAATAAAATGAGCTTGGCATGGCGGTGCGCACCTGTAGTAGCAGCTGCTCGTGAGGCTGGGGCAGGAGGATTGCTTGAGCCCAGGAGTCTGAGGTTGGAGTGAGCTACGGTTACATCACTGCACTCCAGTCTGGGCTGACAGAGCAGGATCCTGTCTGAAATGAATGAATGAATGAATGAATGCATGCATGCATGCATGAAATGCAGATGGTGTAGAGAGTGGGCATAAGACACGTTAAAGCTTTTATTTTTCAAAGGTCGCCTCTGCACATCATTTAGGGGGAGACCCCCTGACATCCTCCAGCTTCCTGGTCTCTACTTCCTTGTCTCCACTTCCTCCCTCCCCTCCACTCCAGATGGGAAGCAGGGTGAAAAAGAGAAAATACCGAAGAGCTTGAATCTGTGGTCAAGGGACTTGCTGATGCCACTGACCAGGCCACGAAGAGGCCCAAGGACTGGGAAGATGACTGGCTTTTCGCTTCCCAGCATCTCTGCTATCTATAAGCCTTGCAAGAGTTGCTACCAGCCGGAGCCCGGCACTGGGTCACGTCCTCCACGTCTGCACGACCCACACCCGCTCCTGGAAACGCCTCTGCCAGCTAGTAATTGAATGCCTTTGTATAGTCTCCGTAAGCCCCCTCCCCTGCCTATTCCTGCTCATGCTGCGTATACACTAGCAAGTCAGTGAAGCCAAAAGATTGTGAGGTCTGACGTCCAGTCAATGGACAATGACATCGTTTTGCCTCAGTTTCCCCTTCAGCGTTGTAAGCCTATGACATCGTTTTGCCTCAGTTTCCCCTTCAGTGTGGTAAGCCTATAAAAGGGGAAACAGGCTCCTTCTCAGGAAGCTCGGTGAATAAGGCTTTAGCCCTCCCACAGCTCCCGGCGGAATAAAAAGCCACTTCCCTCCTCGGTTCGATGTTGGAGAGGTCTGTTTCCTGGCACTCCTACTTTAAAGCTAGCTGACTTAAACCTCCCCAGCTTTGCATTGACAGGGAGTGCTGAGAATCGTAGAATGGGTTAATCTGAACTGTCCTCATTTTCCCAGTTGAAGGAAGACCTGAAGAGGTCACTGTTAAAGAGGAGTCAGAGATCACGAACAGCTTTTAGAGTGATTTTCAGAAAGAGCAGAAATCAAACATTGAGTATCTATAGGGCGTGGGTGCAGAGAAAGCATGCATGCCACAGACTTGTTCAGATTCTGTCACGAGCTTGTGTTTGAACAAAATTCTCAAATTGAAGTCGTTAACCCCAGGACCTCAGAATGTGACTGTGTTTGGAAATAGGGTTTGTCAAGTGGTGACGAAGGTGAAATGAGGTCACTAGCTGGGCCCTGATCTAACAGAACTGGGGCCCTTATCAGAAGGGCATAGGAGGACACAGACACGCACAGAGGGACGGCCCCGTGAGGACACGGGGAGAAGACGGCGTCTGCAAGCCCAGGAGCGAGGCCTCAGGAGGAGCCAGCCCAGCCCACACTGAATTCAACCTCCAGAGTCGTGAAAAGTAAATTTTGGCTTTTTAAACAACCTCCACTCTCCTTGAGATACTTCGTTAGAGCCCCCCCTAGTAAACTAATAAAGATATGTAGTGATTTTTTTCCAGTTAATCATGTGAAAAAAACACAGCATCAGTACAGAAGCAGAACGTACACCTATTCCCAAGAGGGCACTACGACTTCCTGTGTTTTCCAGGTTTACAATATCACCCTGATGAGTTTCCTGGATCTGAACTGTTATATGTGAATCAACGTCTGCATACATCTCTGAATGAACTGAGTCCCTCACATGAGGTATACAGCACAACTAAGTGTGCCAGACGTGGTGGCTCACACCTGTCATCCCAGCACTTTGGGAGGCCGAGGCAGGCGGATGGCTTGAGCTCAGAAGTTCAAGACCAGCCCGGCAGGCATACTGAAACACTGTCTCTGTGAAAAATACACCAATTAGCCGGGGGCGGTGGTGCATGTCTGTAAACCCAGCTACTCAGGAGGCTGCGGTGGGAGAATTGCTTAAACCCAGGAGGCGGAGGTTGCAGTGAGCCGAGATCGCACGGCTGCAGTCCAGCCTGGGTGACAGAGGGAGACCCTGTTTCAGAAAACAACCAAACAAAGAAAAAAACCACAATTAACTGTCAAAGTCCTCACCTATGATCACATGCATGCCAAGTCTCGCCAGATGCTTCGCTGTGGAGTAGCCGATGCCATCTGTCCCGCCCGTCACTATAGCGACACGGTCGGGTTGTGGGGCGAAAACTGAAAAAGAAGAAGAAAAAAATGGTCCAAGTCAGATTTAAAACCAGAGCACATATTTGTAAGAATTCAGCCTCAAGAGACCCATGATGCCAAAGGGAGTGTTAGTTCAATTATTTCTGTTCCTGTTCCCCTTGAATTCCCACAGGCTGGGGACGCATGAATATATTAAGGTGGATTAGCCCTGAGTAATGACAGTGCAGTTAAAAAAAAAAAAAACGCCTCCTAAAAAGTCCCTGTCAGTCCCTGGGAGTCCCTGGCAGCTTCTGGAATATGCTGTGAATGTGAGCAGCAGACAGGTGGGCGGAATGGATACGCTCATCCCGAAATCCCCTGTGCTCTCAGGGCAGCACTGAGCAGGACAGGTTGGTTCGTTTGTGTTTTCAAATGTAGAGTTCCTTATGATTTACATATGGTGGACCCAACAGAGGAGAACGCTGCTGTGGAGAAAGTGGTTGATGAAGGCAGGTGGAGAGTGAGATGGAGTACGCAACCCCAGTAAAGAAGACAGGTGGGGTGTGGGCTCTGGATTGGTGGGTCTGCATATGAAAGACAGGCTCATAAGTGGGTTCGGGGGTTTTTCTTCCTTCCATTTGTCCTCCCTTCCTTCTCTGTTTCCTTCTTTCCCTCTTTCCTTCTTCCCTCCTTTCTTCTGTTTTTTCTTTCTTCCTTCAGCCCTTCCCTCCCTCTTCCCTCCCTTTCCTTCTTTCCTCCCTTCCCTCCCTTTCCTTCTTTCCTTTCTTCTTTCCTTCCTTTCCTCTTTACTTACTCCTTCCTTCTTTCCCTCTTTCCTTCCTTCCTCCTTTATTCTGTTTTTCCTTTCTTCCTTCAGCCCTTCCCTCCCTCTTCCCTCCCTTTCCTTCTTTCCTTCCTTCTTTCCTTCCTTTCCTCTTCTTTTCCTCTTTCCTTCCTATCTCTTTCCTTCCTTTCCTTCATCTTCTTTCTCTCACTTTTTCCTTCCTTTCTTCATTTCATTCTCTCACTGTTTCCTTCCTTCTTCCCCTTTCCTCTCTTCTTTCCTTTCTTTCCTCCTTCTTTCCTTCCTTTCTTCCTCCTTCCGTCCATCTTGCGCCCCATCTCTTCTTTCATAAAATATGTGTAGCAGCACCCACAATCTGTGCCCAGCATACATGGAAACAAATTAGATCAACATAACATGTTCTCTGCCTCAAGGAGCTTTGGTTCTCCTGGATACGATACCATCCACTCTAAATACACAGATGTGTTTGGCGATAACAGAACTTTCCAGATCTCACACCTTCCGGTTATGAATAAGCTTTGAAGGAAAGCTCACAGCTCACTGCAGGCAGACCCAACCTCCGGGCTCCAGAGATGCTTCTTCCTCAGCCTCACAAGTAGCTGGGACTACAGGTGTGAGCCACCGCACCCGGGTAACTTTTTACTACTTTGTTTTTGTAAAAAATGGGGCCTTGCTGTGTTGCCAAAACCAGTCATAATCTTATCTCCTAGGCTCAAGTGATCCTCCCGCCTTGGCCTCCCAAAGAGCTAGGGTTACAGGAGTGCACCTGCCATTTAACTTGTTGGAGAACTATCCAACGTGGTCAGACAAATAACTACAGCAGGTACAAGAACTGCAGAGGGAGAGTGAAAATATGCTCTGCACATGATACGACGCTATGCCAGGAAAAACCTAACAAAATCAGCATTAAACAAATCCAGGAAGAGAATTCCAGAACGTAGCCAGACAGGGAATTCAGAGGCAAATATCAATAGCTTCCATATACACAAAAAGAGCAGACAGCAGAAAGAGGCATGAGAAGAGACAGTCCTCCTTGTAATACAGGAAAAACAGCAACGGTAAGATGAGACTTGGTAATGGACAGTGTGTAAAATGCATCTCAGGAAGCCGTTAAGCCCTCTGTAAAGACAGAGCAGTAGAGGTGAGGCCATGGACAGACACCCTTTGTGTTGGTGAGAATGTCACGGCACCACGGCGGTGCCCTGGAGGTGCCCGTGGGGTCTTCCCTGCAAACACGCAGTGAGCTGTGACAGCACCCCTGCACTGCAGCCTGGGAAATGGAGTGAGACTCCAGCTCAAACACACGCACAAACAAAAAAGCAGCCGGGTGCAGTGGCTCACGCCTGTCATCCTATAGCGCTATGGGAGGCCAAGGCGGGCGGATCACCTGAGGTCGGGAGTTCAAGTCCAGCCTGACCAACACGGAGAAACCCCATCTCTCCTAAAAATACAAAAATCAGCCGGGCGTGGTGGTGGGCGCCTATAATCCCCACTACCGGGGAGGCGGAGGCAGGAGAATTGCACTCCAGCCTCGGCGACAAGAGCGAAACTTCGTCTCTAAATAAATAAATAAATAAATAAAAGCATCACAGAGAGCAGCATGGATCCCTGCTGCATTTCTAAGTCTAGCTACAAGAGTTCAGTTTTTTTTTTAAGTGGCCAGGAAGCTGGCACTGGGGCTCAGAAATACGTACGTGCGTAGACAGACACACACACAGAGACTGCAGGTTGCCACAGTCACCTGACGCCACCCACCCGGTGGCTCTGCAGAGGGACAATATGTGTTGCAAGAATGCGCTTCCTTGGGACTTCCCAGTCGTGACTCAGCATGATCAGAGAGCAGGCGGGGCGCTCTTTCTATCCAGTTCCTCGCCCTCTCTTTTTTCACAGGTGTGAGGAGCCTACACTGTAATTTGAAAGCCTTCCCCACTGCCTTCTGCCTCCATCTCGTTGACCCTTCACACACAGTTTCCCTAGTAAATCTCTGGCACATCCCCTTCCTTCTTGCTGTGTCTTTCTCAAGAGACCCAAACTGGTCCAGCACAGTGGCTCATGCCTGTGATCCCAGTACTTCGGAAGGCCAAGGCAGGCAGATCGCTTGAGCCCAGGAGTTCAAGACCAGTCTGGGCCAAATGGTGAAGCCCTATTTCTACAAAACAAAATAAGGAACAAAAAAAATGAGCCGGGCACGGTGGCACACGGGTGTCATCCCAACTCCCAGGGAGGCTGAGTTCAGAGGATCACGCCAGCCTGGGACGTTGAGGCTGTAGTGAGCTGTGATCACGCCACTGCACTCCAGCCTGGGTGGCAGAGCCAGACTGTCTCAAAACAAAAACAAAAGACCCAAACCTTGTCCAATCCAGAGTTGACAAACGCCTGGTCTGACTCAGTGTCTTTGCTATTCTGAATTGTGCTGTGATGAACAGACAGTGCATGTGTCTCTTTGGTAGAATGACTTATTTCCCTTGGGAATATACCCAGTAATGGCATTGCTGGGTCAAATGATAGAGGAAAATGTGGTGCGTCTATACCATGGAATCCTACGCAGCCATTAAAAAGGATGGAATCATGTGCTTTGCAGCCATCTAGATGCAGGTGGAGACCATTATCCTACACGAATTAACACAGAACCAGGAAACTAAATGCCACATGTTCTCACTTATGACTGGGAGCTGAACATCAAATGCACGTGGACATAAAGATGGGAAGCACATATACTGAGAAATACAGTGGGTGAGGAAGGGGTGGGGCGAGGGTAGGACAACTATCACTGCCTGGGTGACGGGATCCTTTGCACTGTGCACCCCAGCATCGCGCAATGTACCCAGGGCACAGACCTGCATATCTACCCCCGAATCCAAAATATGAGTTACAGGGGTGATAAAAAGATCTAAACTGATAACAACCCTCAAAGTCTCCGAATCACCCAAGTCAACAGGCAAATTTGATATGGTCCAATAAAAATGGCTCACAGAATTTCTTTTATGCAAACTGGACGAATCAGTTTTAAAATTCCTGTAGGGAAAAGACTTGCCAATGAGGTGGCAAAGAGGAAAATTCTGATACATACAAAGACTAAGAACACACCAGCCCTTAAAACATGTGCAAAAGCTTCTGTAATTAGATGGGAGGTGCTGAACGCGTTAACAGGGCAAGGGACAGGGTAGAATTTCCAGAAAGAGGCCAACTGCATGTGGAAATGCAGTATATGACAAAAACGGCAAAGATGGGCATTTTAATAAGCAGTGTTGGGAACCTGAAGGCACATTAGGAAAGAGATAAAATTAGATCCAGACCTCACAGCATGCTTCAGAATGAACTCCAAGGCAAAGTCAACGTTAAACCATGAGAACACTGCAAGAAAGCATGAATACTTTAACCACCGCAGAAAGGCTTCGGAAGCCAAAATTCAGAAAGATGGTTAGATAAATTTCACCATTTAAAAAAAAAAATCACATGATAAAAAAACAGGCCAGGGGCAGTGGCTCACACCTGTAATCCCAGCACTTTGGGAGGCTGATGTGGGAGGATCACTTGAACCCAAGAAATGGAGGCTGCAGTGAGCCAAGATCATGCCACTGCACTCCAGCCTGAGTGACAGAACAAGACACTAACTAAAAAGTTCAGCTCCAGATAAACCCCAAATATGCTGCCGAGAAAAGGGCAAAAATATCAGTTTATATACAGAACAGACTCAAATGGCCCTCAACACATATGTTCTCCTTTGTATCTAATAAGAGACATGCTCATTCAGACTGTACGGAAATACTTTTTCAAGTTGTGAGATGTATGTGCAGAACGTGCAGGGCTGTGACATAGGTAGACCTGTGCCGTGGTGGTTTGCTGCACCTATCAACCCGTCATCTACATTAGGTATTTCTCTTAAGGCTCTCCCTTCGCAATCCCCCCACCCCCGGCTGTCCTTCCCCTAGCCCCCGCCCTGACAGGCCCCGGTGTGTGATGTTCCCCTCCCTGTGTCCATGTGTTCTCAGTGTTCAACACTCACTCATGAGTGAGAACATGTTGTGTTTGGTTTTCTGTTCTTGTGTCGGTTTGCTGAGAGTGATGGCTTCCAGCTTCACCCATGTCCCTGCAAAGGACACGAACTCATCCTTTTTGATGGCTGCATAGTATTCCGTGGTGTCCATTTACCACATTTCCTTTATCCAGTCTATCACTGATGGGCATTTGGGTTGGTCCCAAGTCTTTGCTATTGTGAACAGTGCTACAATAAACATACGTGTGCATGTGTCTTTATAGTAGAATGATTTATAATCCTTTGGGTAAACACCCAGTCATCAGATTGCTAGGGCAAATGGTATGAAACATTATTTCTTAATCAGATTGAGAAAAATTCCAAAGCATTGACATCAAATTTCTCTAATAAGTCTGTGAAGATCGGGCACTTACAGACATGGCGGGCAGGAAGGTAGAATGGCAAAATCCCTCTGGGAGTAAGTTGGCCAACATCTGTCACACTGACACATGCATGCATCCTTTGATCCGGCAAAATCACTTCTAGGAATCTACCCTCAAGATACGAGGTACACTGCCAGTGTGAACCCAAGATGATTCATTGTACCAGCCTCAGTAGGGGCGTGGAGGAGTGATCTTTGCTACCTCCACACCGTGAGGTAGCGTGGCGCAGCCCAGAGTGGCTGAAGCTCATGTGAAAATGTTCATCTCCTAGACAGAGACCTGACTGGATGCACTTGTTATAAAATGTTTCCAACAAGCAGAGATATCATCGGTGTTTGCTGAGATGACACCCATGAGCACGCCATGCTTGCTAATGAGATGAAGACATAACCCTACAAAGAAAATGGCAAAGGATGATGCTGGAACAGGGATGCCTCCCCAGACACCACGACGAGTCTCCCGCTCCGATCATGTCTTTCATGTCCCTAGTTTCCCGTCCATCAGAAAAACCATGTGCAAGACTCAGACTGTACTAACCTATATACAACCGCAAATCAATGGTCCTCAAAATATCCATGGCACTTGCACACACTTGGAATTGATTCTGCTAGAAGGAATTGTTACCTTCCCCTGAGTTTACTTCCTGGGAAGATGTTCTGCGTTAATAAAAAGGCTGTTCTCTTCTGATGTATTTATGGCTGCTAAGGTTTCTACAAATCTTTCCAGAATGCAACTGCAAGCAAGAACATTACATCAAACTCAACCTTCCTTGCACAGATAACAGATCTTGAGGACTCAGTTATCCAAGAGAGGAGGGGAGTGGGGGTCCCACAAAGCGGCAAACAAGACGCTCACTTCGCACGGTTCATGATTCAAACGATGCTTTCACCCCTCACCCACTTAGCCTCCGTTTGTCCCTGGTTAAAAGGCGGGGGAACATGTTTGCGATGCGTTGTATGCACAGGGAAAGGCCGTCTGTGTAATGTGAGGACCACTGCACGCTCACATCTTTACGTGGATGAAACATGCCACAGCTCTGAGTGTCAAAAACAAAAAGCAGAAAAAGCAGGCAACAGCTCATTCTGCTTTGTCTGTTTCTTTGGGGTTTTTTTGAGATGGAGTCTGGCTCTTGCCACCCAGGCTGGAGTGCAGCGGAACGATCTTGGCTCACTGCAACGTCCATCTCCTGGGTTCAAGCAATTCTCCTGCCTCAGCCTCCTGAGCAGCTGCGATTACAGGTGCCCGCCACCAAGCCCAGTTAATTTTTTTTTTTTTTGTATTTTTAGTAGAAACGCGGTTTCACCATGTTGGCCAGGCTGGTCTTGAACACCTGACCTTGTGATCTTGAGCACATGGTTAGTCCTCACCTGTCATCTCAAAGCAAGGCAAGGAGGCAAACTTCACAGTTAACACATGATGGACCAGAACACAGGTTCCCAAACATCCCCATTTCATAGCATATATGCTACCCAGAAAATCCATGTACAGCACTCTAAGCAGAAAGAAATACATATTTCTTTTTTATATATATAAAATTTTTATATATTTTACATATTTTATAAAATATATAAATTTTAAATATATTTTATACATTTTAAATTATGTAAATTTATGTATTTTATATATCTTATATAAATATATTAATACATATTTTAAAATTTATATATTTATATAATTTAAAATATATAATTGAAATATATAAATTTTATATATTT
>PVKV010034030.1:0-18082 GCA_004027835.1 Alouatta palliata
AAAATTTTACAATTTTTTTTAAAAAAGCAAAAGTAAAAAGTAAATAAAAATTTTTAACAAACATTATTGGTTCAGGCACAGTGGCTCATACATGTAATCCTAATACTTTGCAAGAACCAGGTGGATGAATTGCTTCAGCCCAGGAGTTAGAGACCAGTCTGAGCAACATGGCGAAACCCCGTTTCTACCAAAAATACAAACATTAGCCAGGCATGGAAGCATGTGCCTGCAGTTCCAGCTACTAAAGAGGCTGACAGGGGAGAATGGCTTGAGCTCGGGAGGCAGAGGTTGCAGTGAGCCATGATTACACCACTGCACTCCAGCTTGGGTGATACAGCAAGACCCTGTCTCAACAAATACATAAGTAAAAATAGAAAACAATATTGCTTTACCATGTGGCAGGACTCAAAATGAGCTCAGCACATCTGTGTGTAACACTAAGGCTTTTTTTTTTTTTTTTTTTTTTTAATACTTTTTGTTTCTCTGAGCTTTACAGATGGACATCATGCCCAAATAACAATTCTGTAGTATCAGCACCACAGTTAATACGTATTCTGACTATACATAAATGACTATTAACAGGATGTCAGCCCCAAAAACAAATATATAAGCGTGTAAAGCAAATACAACTAAAAATGACTGTAGGAACAAAGAACTTCTGGAGAAAGTTCTGAAGTGTTACATAGTCATATTTTTACCCAAAATGCAACTATTACTATCTCAACCATAGAAATGATCAAAGTAAGGACTGGATATACTTAGATTTTAATCACCATCATGTGGATTACATCACATAACAGAATTGGTCATCTGAGTGTTTGAAAATTCTCATTAAATTGTTCATACTTTGAAGGTCTACAGAACATGTCATAACCTAACGAATTGTGATCTTTTCCCCACCTTCTGTAAGACTTCCAATCACAAAAAAGAAGCAATACAAACTTCAGCAAAACCACATGACAATTACCATTTGATTCTACTAAACTGCAACTATTACCTGTCCATGAGATTTCCCATGATTATTTCTACAAGTACCAACTATGAGCACAGGCATGTGGGGACCACTCTGTAATAACATTCTCTAAACCCTCCATCACAATTTACATTTGAAAAACGTTTGTTTTTTATGGTAACAATATATGTGTGTGTGTGTGTGTGTGTGTGTGTGTGTGTGTACGTATGAATGCGTGTATATATATATGAGTCATTAAAAACTCTATCAACAACATAATGGTTTATAACCAATGGTTCCAGATGCTCTTCCATAACTCTGGTATGGCATTGGTTCCATATACTATTCCATAAACTCTGTACCCCAGAACTCAGGAATCCAGATTTTACAGAAATAAAAAGCGTTCTTCAGGGACAGGGGAGAAAAAGGTTGAGGGTGTAATCCCAGTGACTCAGAAGGCTGAGGCAGGAGAATCACTTGAATTCGGGAGGCAGATGTTGCAGTGAGCTGAGATTGTGTCACTGCACTCTAGCCTGGGCAACAAGAGTAAAACTCTGTCTCAAAAAAAAAAAAAAAAAAGGTTGAGGGTGACTGTTAAAATGAAGTTTGAGTTACCTAAGTATATGTTAACTCAGAAACAGATTCTTGGGCTCTACAAGGATCTCATAAAGTTATATGATTTCTCATGTAACATCTCAGCCTTCTAAGTTATTATTAAGGATGAGGAACATCACATTTTTTAAAAGACTACATCACCAGATGGCTCTAAATAGCTGCAAATCAAGTTTGTATATTGAATTGAAAATCACCTATTTATAATTTGACTTACTCTACTTTTATGCCCCGTGTTCACCAAAAACAAAAACAAATGCTTCCATATACATAGTCCTCCAAATAGTTGAAGACAGGCTATTATGAATCCTCATCTTTTCCTCTCTGAATCCACAATTTAACCAGCTATACTAGGACACAGAATAGAATCTCTTCCTAATCCCGGCTATTATTCTCTAAATGAATTAAATTTATCTAAATAGACCCTTCTTAAAGTACTACCTCAGAATTCACTTCAGTAATTCAGATGTTGCCTGAAACATCAGAAAATGACTTCCTTATAAGCATAGCAAGTTGGATTTACCAAGTTGCTCACCAGGTCTCATCCCTCCTGCCCCAACTCCCATCTTTGTGTTATGCTTTATCTCAAGTTCCATTTGCTTATTATTCATGACTCTCATGTTGTCACTGTGGACATCAGAAGCCATAAATATATATTGTTCTGGCTCCAAAAGTCTGTGAATCCCAATACTAATAACTTGACAATTCAGTTTAAGGTCTTCTTCATCAGGCCAATTAGCTCAAGGAAATCATTCTTCCCAGTTCTCTTAAGAAATACTCCAACCCCAGAAAAGGTCGTTCTTTCTGGTATCAGGAGCCATGGTCCAGAAACACAAATCCAACAGAATTTCAGCTATTTACCTTCCAGATCATCCTCTCCCTGAAGTTTTACCTAGAGCAGGAAAAAATAATGAAAACACTACCTGCAGTCACGAATCCTCATTTCTTGTCCAAGATTTCATATTTCCTTCAAGATACCTCCCAAAGAGGAAGTGACCAGGGAGAGCACACCGGGGCTACAGGGACTGATAAGGTTCTGTTTCATAAGTCTGGTGTTGGGCATAGGGACACACAATTTCACGTTTTAAAAAAGAAAGATACCTTCCTGGGTTTTTTGTGTTTTGTTTTTTTGGTTTTGGCTAGGGTGCTTCATTCATTCCCAAATATGAATCAGTAAAAATGTACCCACTAGCAACTTCAGTCAATACATACCAAATTCATACTTTAGGAAGACAACCCAATTGACGATCACAACAGTTTCTACGATAACAAAAGTGAGAACAAATACTGATATTTGGGTCATTTCAGGAAAGTTGCATCATAAGATATATCCCCAAGCAAAAATATACACACAAAAAAGCTAGGTAAGACACTTTTAGAAAATTACTACCTTCCTTTTTGTAAGTACAAAGGAAGTACTCTTTTATGTCTTTGTTTTTTCCATCAAAATACATCCATAGATTTTTAAACCATTATATTTTATCCAGATTCCATATGAGATCATTAATGTTTTTTGTAGATTCCATTGCTATTCTTCTGTAACCTTTAGTTTTAGGATCTTAAAAATACTTTATTAAACGTAACACACAAATTCAGAAAAGTGCATAAAATACAGAGGTACACTTACAAGTTATTGTAAATGATGTGCCCATGTAACCACCAATCTGGTCAAGAAATACATTACAGCCAGTATCCAAGAAGCCCACAAATGTGCCTTTCGGTTCACACCTCCCTACCTCTCACCAAGATGGATTCCTTATCCTAACCTGTATGGTAATCACCTCTTTATTCTTGATAGTTGTACTGCCCAAGTATAAATCCATAAATAACTATTTCTCAGTTTTCTTTTCATTTTTGCACCCCTGAGAAGACTTTTTAGTTTTCTTCCTAATTCTACCCCACATCCGATGGAACCATAACACCATAGATATATTGTGTATCTGCATGTGTTCTGTGGCCCTCTGGAAAGCAGAAGACCATTGTAACACCTAAGATGTTTTTCACTCTAAGGACCAGTTTTCACTCCTCTGCAGGCAATATTGCCTCCACTGAGAATGCATGCCCTAACCAACATTTGTTTTACCTATTTCTGATCTATATGTAAAGGGAATTGTACAAAAAGGTGGGGTCTGGTCTCTTTTGCTTACCATTGTGTTTAAGATTCACTCATCTTGTCCCACATAGCTGTAAGTCATTTTATCAGTACCACAATTCTCCATTTTATTGGAATGAACATTTGGGTTATTTTCTGTTTGAGGCTATTATAAATGATGCTGCTCTGAATATTCCTGTGTCTGCTGATGTCTAAGTACTCATTTCTTGTGGAGTATATATCTACAAGATTCCTGAACCATAGGGCATGAATATCTTCTACTTTACCAAATTGTTTTCCAAAGCACTGCACAAATATACACCCCCATTAGAAGTATATAGAGTCCTGTAACTATTTCCTTACCTTAAAAGAGAAGTTAAGTAAAAGAGAAGTTAAGTATGCCTTCTTTTTCTTTTTCTTTTTAAGATCTGAAGATCAATGTGCAAAGGACTATCAGGGTCAACCCTAAGAATTACAAAACAAAAAACAGTTCAAATAAAAAGAGACTTTTTTTCTTTTTTCTTTTTTTTATTAAATTCAAAAATGAACTAGTCTGAGACCTAAAATAGAGCACCTAGGGTCAGTTCCAGAAAGAGAAGGTCTAAAGCTGTTCTACATCCCCAGGAAAACTGAGGTCACTTATAGCTTCCAACTCCTTTAGAATAAATGTCCAAAAGAGATGATAATACCCTAAGTCTAATCTTTTCTCCCATTCTTTGAGGAAGTTAATGGTGTTATTTCTGAAATAATTTGACTTACAGGCAGATTATGGGATTTCATCCAGCAAGGTTTAAGCTATGTCATCTTCTCTGTAGAGGATGTCTCTAGGATCTGCTTGGAGCTTTCTCAGAGCTGGTTCTAGGCCTGTTTAGGAGATGAGAATATTTGTTTTCTACCTTCCCCACCTCCAGTGTTGATGCTGCCTCATTCTTCATAGCCCTCTTTCAGGTGCTCAGAGTCCTCACGTTCCACCTCACCGTGCCCTGTCAAAATCAACTCTCATCCCTCCTTAGGGAAGAGACCAGATAACAAAAATGAAAAAGACCTTCAATTCCCCCACCCGCTTCCTCTCCCCCTTTGCAAGCTGTTGCCCAAGGGAGAGTTCAATGGCCAAGAATCTGGCCTAAGGTATACAGGAATCTGTGCTTCTCCCTGGTTCAGAATAAGGGTAACTGGTGTCACTTCTCAAATCCCTGACCATGGGTGGACCTTCTGTGGCCTCATTCTCTCTGCTGGGAAGGAAATCTCTAGGTTTACACAGAATCTTTATTTAGGGACTTCCCTTGATCCTTTTATGAAATAAGTAAGCTTGTTCTTTTCATCCACCTCCCTACAAGGAGCTGCCTTCCATGGTTTTCACTGTCTCCTAGCAAGTGCTCTACAGTATTTTGTCTCTGTTCACTTCTCCCTCAGAAAATAAGCTCTCAGCTGTCCTCTGACAAAAGGCCAAAATAACTCACACTAAAGTAAAAATGGAATGTAGCTTCCCATTTTGTCTATCCAAGCTACTGTATAAGTGATGGATCCAGTGATTTTAAGGGTTGAAACCTGAACTTGTTCCACTTGCTTGCAGTTAGTGAGAAATATTATAGAAAGGGTCATTGGTACCACTTCTGAAATCTGACTTATAGATAGACTTTCTATGTTGTCTCACTGCCTGTTTTAGAATCCTTTTGTGAAATAAGTAAAATGTGTTCCCTTGTTCTCGTACCTCCCCTTTTAGCACTATTCTCTAAGATTTTGGCAGATGTTCTGTCTCCTCCACACTTACATTTTTTTTTTTTTTTTTTTTTGAGACAGGGTCTTGCTCTGTTACCTAGGCTGGAGTGCAGTGGTGCAATCATACTGCAGCCTTGACCTCTTGGGTTCAAGTGATCCTTTCACTTCAGCATCCCAAGTAGCTGGGACCACAGGCGTGCACCAACACACCTGTCTAATTTTTTATTTTTTTGTAGAGAGGTCCACGCTGGTCTCAAACTCCTGGCTCAAGCAATCTTCCGACCCTGGCTTCCCAAAGTGCTGGGATTACATGTATGAGCCACTGCAGCTGGCCTTTCTCCACACTTTGAAAAGCATCTCTTCTTTGTCCTTTGGGAAAAAAGACTACATAATTCAAAACAGGATATAAAGGATCCATTTTTTTTTCTTTTGAAACAATGAGAGTTCTTGGAAGCAAAATAATAAAGTTGTGATGATTACATGTTAGGTAGCATTGCCTGGAGATAACTGTTGGGAAACGGCAATGGTAAGGAGGGCTATAAGTCATTAGCCTTTGCAGAATTTGCCCTGGTGATGATAATTCATCCTGAGTCATAACCAATCTGTTCTGGGAACTGCCTGAAGGTCTTAAAGAAAGAGAGCCCAGAAAATAGCTACAGCTTTGTATTCTTTTGGGTTGTTTCATAAGCCTCTTACTGATATTGCTCTTCAAAACTTTTTTATAAGACCTTAAAGAGATTGGTGTTTGAAAAAGGTTGGCACTCAGTTATTCTTTTCAGAAGGATCCTGAGACAAAACTGCAAGCTGATAGCATAGTGGACAGCAAAACTGCAAGCTGACGGCATAGTGGACAGCAATACTGCAAGCTGATAGCATAGTGGACAGCAAAACTGCAAGCTGACGGCATAGTGGACAGCAATACTGCAAGCTGATAGCATAGTGGACAGCAAAACTGCAAGCTGATAGCATAGTGGACAGCAAAACTGCAAGCTGACGGCATGGCTGCTCAAGTGCTAGACTGGGACCAAGAAGGTCTGTTTCAGTTCTGGTTCTGCCATTTTCAAAATAAGTGAAATAATCCCCTGAACCTTTTTTTTTTTTTTTGAGACAAAGTCTCACTCTGTCGCTGGCGGGATCTCACTGCAACCTCCGCCTCCCAGGTGCAAGCCATTCTCCTGCCTCAGCCTCCCGAGTAGCTGGAACTACAGGCATGTGCCACCACCCCCGGCTAATATTTGTATTTTTAGTAGAGATAGGGTTTCACCATGTTGGCCAGGTTGATCTTGATCTCCTGACCTTGTGATCCACTCACCTTAGCCTCCCAAAGTGCTGGGATTACAGGCTTGAGCCACTGCGCCCGGCTGTACCCTGAACTTCTTAATCCTCTATTTCCTCTGGGCAAAATTTTGAAATGCTACTACCAGCCACACAGTCTTGGGAGGAAAATATTAAAAGCCCATTGTCACCAAAAAAGGTTTGAGCAAGGACAAGAAAGTATGGAAAAGAGGAGGGCCGTCCCTCCAGTAGAGGGCACGAAGGACGTCAGCCAGGGGGCTGCCCACACCCAGTATCCCAGGTTGTCTCCATCTTCAGGGTTAGAACAAGCCTGTCCTGGCCAGAGGAGGGTTTTGGGTATGTCCCAAGATAGGCTTGTCACACAATAATAGTGGGAGCCTTTAACACCCCACTGAAAATATTAGACGGATCACCAAGGCAGAAAATTAACAAAGATAATTAGGACCTGAACTCAGCACTGAATCAAATGGACCTGATAGATACCTGCAAAACTCTCTACCCCAAAACAATAGAATATACATTCTTCTCATCACCACATGGCACATACTCTAAAACTGATCACATGACTGAAAGTAAAATACTCCTCAGCAAATGCAAAAGGACTGAAATCATAACAGTCTCTCAGACTACAATGCAATCAAATTAGAAATCAAAACTAGGAAATTCACTCAAAAACATACAATTACATGGAAATTGAATAACCTGCTCCTGAATGACTTTGGGGTAAATAATGAAATAAAGGCAGAAATCAAGAAGTTATCTGAAACTAATGAGAACAAAGATACAATGTACCAGAATCTCTGGGATACAGCCAAGGCAGTGTTAAGAGGGAAATTTATAGCACTAAATGCTCACATCAAAAAGTTAGAAAGGCTGGGCACAGTGGCTTACGCCTGTAATCCCAGCACTTTGGGAGGCTGAGGCGGGTGGATCACCTGAGGTCAGGAGTTTGAGACCAGCCTGGCCAACATGGAACCGCATCTCTACTAAAAATACAAAAATTAGCTGGGCATGGTGGCGGGGGCCTGTAATCCCAGCTACTAGGAAGGCAGAGGCGAGAGAATCGCTCGAACCCAGGAGGCAAAGGTTGCAGTGAGCCGAGATAGCGCCATTGCACTCCAGCCTGGGCAACAAGAGCAAAACTCCATCTTGGAAAAAAAAAAAAAAAGTTAGAAAAATCTCAAGTTAACAACCTACGGTCACAACTAAAAGAACTAGAGAACCAAGAGCAAACAAAACCCAAAACTAGTAGAAGACAAGAAATAACCAAAATCGAGCTGAACTGAAGGAGACAGAGACATGAAAAACCATTCAAAAGATCAATGAATTCAAGAGCTGTTTTTTTTTGAAAAAAATAATAAAATAGACTGCAAGCTAAACTAATCAAGAAGAAAAGACAGAAGAGTCAAATAAACACAATCAGAAATGACAAGGGAGATATTACCACTGACTCCACAGAAATATAAACAGCCATCAGAGAATATTATGAACAGCTCTATGCATATAAGCTAGAAAATCTCAAAGAAACAGATAAATTCCTGGACATATACAACCTCCCAAGAGTGAGGAAGAAATTGAATCCCCGAACATACCAATAATGAGTTCTGAAATTGAGGCAGTAATAAATAGCCTACTAACCAAAAAAAAAAAAGAAGGCCCAGCACCAGACAGAGTCACAGCCAAATTCTATCAGATGTATGAAGAAGAGCTGGTACCATTCCTACTGAAACTGTTTCCAAAAATTGAGGAGGAGGGACTCCTCCATAACTCATACTATGAGGCCAGCATCATCCTGCTACCATAACCTGGCACAGATACAACAAAAAAAGAAAACTTCTGGCCAACATCCTTGATGACCATCAATGCAAAAATCCTCAAAAGAATACTGGCAAACCGAATCCAGTAGCACCACAATCAAGCAGGCTTTACCCCTGGGATCCAAAGTTGGTTCAACATCTGCAAAACAATAAATGTGATTCATCACAAAAACAGAACTAAAGACAAAATCCACATGAGTATCTCAATAGATGCAGAAAAGGCTTTTTTCTTAATTTCAGGATCTGCTGAAATTAGTTGCAGAAAAGGCTTTTGATAAAATTCAACAACGCTTCATGTTAAAAACTCTCAATAAACTTAAGTATTTTAGGAATATACCTCAAAATAATAAGAGCCATGTATGACATACCCATAGCCAACATCATACTGAACAGGCAAAAGCTGGAAACATTGAAAGTCGACACAAGACAAGGATGCCTTTTCTCACTACTCCTCATCAGCATAGTTTTGGAAATCCTGACCAGGGCAATCAGGCAAGAAAAATAAATAAAGGGCATCCAACTAAGAAGAGAAGAAGTCAGACTATCCCCATTTGCAGATGACATGATCCTATATCTAGAAAACCCCTTAGTTTCAGCCCCATAGCTATTCAGGCTAATAAACAACTTTAGTGAAGTCTCAGGATACAAAATTAATATTCAAAAATCACTAACATTCCCATATACCAACAACAGTCAAGCTGAGAGCCAATTCAGGAACACAATCCCATTCACGATTGCCACCAAAAACATAAAATAAAAATAAAACCCCATTCACAATTTCTACCAAAAAAAATAAAATAAAAACATGCCAGCCATTAATTACTTATTCCCAAACAATGGCTTCCATTTTAATAGCTTAGATACTTATAACCAGGGAGGTGAAAGATCTCTGTAAGATGAACTACGAACGCTGCTCAAAGAAATCAGAGATGACACAAGCAAACTGAAAAACATTCTATGTTCATGGATAGATCAGTATCATTATCATTATCAACATCATTAAAATGATCATACTGCCCAAAGCAATTTCTAGATTCGATGCTATTCCTGTTAAACTACCACCGACATTCTTCACAGAACTAGAAAAAACTATTTTAAAATTCACATGGAACCAAAAAAGGGCCAGAATAGTCAAGGCAATCCAAAGCAAAAAGAACAAAGCTGTAGGCATTACACTACCCAACTCTGAACTACACTACAGGGCTACAGTAACCGAAACATCGTGGTACTGGTACAAAAACAGACAGAGACAAGTAAAGGAGAATAGAGAACCCAGAAATAAGCCCACACACCTATGACTGTCTGATCTTCAACAAATCTGAGAAAAACAAGCAATGGGGACAGGATACCCTATTCAATAAATGGTGCTGGGATAACTGCCTAGCTATATGCAGAAGACTGAAACTGGACCCCTTCTTATACCATGTACAAAAATTAAGTTGAGATGGATTAAAGACTTAAATGTAAAATCCAAAAGTATAAAACCCTGGAAGACAACCTAGGCAATACCATTCTGGACATAGGAATGGGCAAAGATTTCATGACGAAGACACCAAAAGCAATTACAACAAAAGCAAAAATTGACAAATGGGATCTAATTAAAGAGCTTCTGCACAGCAAAGGAAACTATCATCGGAGTGAACAGACAACTTACGGAATAGGAAAAATTTTTGCAAACTATGCATCTGACAAAGGTCTTACACCCAGCATCTATAAGGAAGTTAAATTTACAAGAAAAAAACAACCCCATTAAACAGTGGGCAAAGGACATAAACAGACACTTTTCAAAAAAAGACATATATGTGGCCAACAATCATATGAAAAAATGTTCGACGTCACTGATTATCAGAGAAATGCAAATTAAAACCACAATAAGATACAATGTCACATCAGTCAGAATGGCTATTGTTAAAAAGTCAAAAAATAAGAGATGTGCAGAGGTTGTGAAGAAAAAGGAACACTTAAACACGGTTGGTGGGAGTGTAAATTAGTTCAACCATTGTGGAAGACAGTGTGGCAACTTCTCAAAGACCTAAAAACAGAACTGCCATTCAACCCAGCAATCCCATGACTGGGAATATAACCCCCAGAATAAAAATCGTTCTATTATAAAGACACATGCATACATATGTTCACTGCAGCACTATTCACAATAGCAAAGACATGGAATCAACCTAAATGCCCATCAATGGTAGACTGGATAAAGAAAATGTGGTACACTTACACCGTGGGATACTATGCAGCCACACAAAAAAAAAAAAAAAAAAAAATGAGATCATGTCCCTTGCGGGAACATGGATGCGGCTGGAGACCATTATTTTCAGCAAACCAACACAGGAACAGAAAACCAAGCAGAGCATGCCCTCATAAGTGGGAGCTGAACAGTGAGAACACATGGACACAGGGAAGGCAACGACACACACAGGGGCCTATTGGGGAGTGAAGGGTGGGAGGAGGGAGAGGGTACGACAAAATAAATAATGGCTGTAGCCGGAGCCGCCCACTGCCTGGAGCTCGAAGGCTTCTCCTGCACGCCGCCCAGTGTCTGGCGGAGTCCAGAGAGCCGTGGGGCCTCGTTCCAGAAGCCATTGCCGCACCTCGAGGCCTGTCCAGGCCTTGGGGACTGCCGGGGAAGGCGGCAGCAGCGGGACCCCCACCGGGGGGCTGAGACGGGGAAACTGCCTCTGGCTTCAGGATGCCAGTGTGGACAGAATAGCTTCTGATGCTTATCCCCACCCACCACTCCCGAGAAGCTGAGCGGAAACCAGAGCACCTCCAGCCCGAGAAGCGTATCACGCCTCCCCACCCTGGTCCTGTGGGAACCATGTGGTTTATCCGTGACGGCTGCTTCATCACCTGTGCCAGCCTTACCTGTGCGGAGTGTGTGGTCCTCTTTGTCATGCTGATTCCATCTCGAGACTACGTGTACAGCATCATCCACGGAAATGTGTGCAACCTGCCAGCGTCCTTGGCCCCGGCCTCCCACTGCTTGACCATGCTGACGGACCCGGGGAACGGTGCCCAAAGAAAATGCCACTAAAGAATTCATGGGAGCTTCCAGCTGAAGCCGCGGTAGGTGGTGTACAAGTGTCCCAAATGCCGCAGCATTCAGCCTCACCGAGCCCACCACTGCAGCGTCTGTAAGCGGTGCATTCCCAAGATGGAACACCACTGTCCCTGGGTCAACAACTGCGTCTGCGAGAACAACCAGAACTCCTTCGTCCTGTTCACAACGTACAGGTAGCTCTCATTTCCTTGCATATGCTCATCTTGGTGGGATTCTACTTCCTGCATTGCTTTGAAGAAGGCTGTACAGAGCACAGCTCCTTCTCGCGGCCCACCACGGCGATTCTCCTCCCCTCTGCCCTGTGAGGGCCTGCTCTTCCTCAGTCTCACATTAGTGACGTTTTCGATGCAGGTGCACTCCATCTGCGCAGATGAGATGGGAACACAACAACTGAAAAAGGAAGAGAGAAGATGGGTTTAAAAAAAAAAAAAAAGAGGATGAACTTTTTTTCATCCATTTTTTTCATCCAGAACAGCCAGGCCAACATGGTGAAACTTGTCTTTACTAAAGATACTCTCTTTAGTATCTTTAGTAAAAATACTAAAGAGTAGTAAAAAGAGAGTATCTTTAGTAAAAATACAAAATTAGTAGGGTGTGGTGGCAGGCAGCCACCCCTTCTCTCTAGGCTGGGCCAGCCCCTTTGCCGCCACACAAGGGAAGGCAGACCCACACCATAGGTGTTCTGAAGGACCCGGACCAGCATGGCCACTAAGAGGCAAGCCACACACACCACAGCACTACCGTCCCATCCATTCTCATGAATGTTTAAATCGAAAAAACAAAACAACTACTCAAAAACGTTTTTATGTCTGACGTAAAATGGCCGAGCATTGCAGAACGAAAAAAGAAGTCCCCACATTTTTTTTTGTAAATCATCCTTTTGATTTTTTTGGTGACCAAAGCTGCCCTCTTTTCCTTTTAAAATCACTGCTTGGCCGGGCTCTGTGGCTCATGCCTGTAATCCCAGCACTTTGGGAGGCTGAGGCCGGCAGATCATGAGGTCAAGAGACTGAGACCCTCCTGGCCAACATGGTGAAACCCCATCTCTACTAAAAATACAAAAATTAGCTGGGCATGGTGGCATGCACCTGTAGTCCCAGCTACTTGGGAGGCTGAGGCAGGAGAACTGCTTGAACCCAGGAGGCGGAGGTTGCAGTGAGCAGAGATCTCGCAACTGCACTCCAGCCTGGCGCCTAGAGCAAGGCGCTGTCTCAAAAAAAAAAAAAAAAAAAAAAATTCACTGCTGGGCCAGGCGCGGTGGCTCACGCCTGTAATCCCAGTACTTTGGGAGGCCTAGGCAGGTGGATCATAAGGTCAGGAGTTCAGGATCACCCTGGCCATGATGTGAAATCCCGTCTCTACTACAAATACAAAAATTAGCAGACGTGGTGGCGGGCACCTGTAATCCCAGCTACTCAGGAGGCTGAGGCAGGAGAATCACTTGAATCGGGGAGGTGGAGGTTGCAGTGTTATAACCGAGCGAGCGCGAAATCACCACCGAGACAAAGCCTAGGCCAAATTGCAGGGTCTTTATTGCCGGCGGCCACAGAGGACTCGAGTCTCTCTAACCTGTGGCCCCGAGAGGGTGTCATGACCTTTTATGCCCGTAAACCACCTCCTGGGCGGGGGGTGGGGGCGAGAGGCTTTGGACATTCCGAGGGCCAGGGGACTTTGGACATTCCGATTGTTACTTAAGTGGTTCACGGAAGTCAAGATAAGCATTAGTTTACACATTGGGTAGGGTGGAAATCACAGACCTTAGTTACTTATTACAATTCTTAAAATGGCGCAGGTGCCAAAATGGCGTTGGTTTGGACTGCTTGCCTGTCACATCAGGGTTACAGAGAGCAGTTTCAATGGAAAGCCGAGGTATGGTCGAGGTATGCAGTTTATGGGGCAATTACCATGTCACAGCAGTGAGTCGAGATCGTGCCACTGCACTCCAGCCTGGGGGACAGAGCAAGACTCTGTCTCAAAAAAACAAAACAATAAAAATCACTTCTCTGGCCTCTGGTTTCTCTCCGCTGTCTGCCTGGCATGGCTAATGTAGAAGATGCTGTGTTCGGGGTGTCCCACTTCTACAGACTGAGACATGACACTGCATTGTCTGGCCGCCTGGCAGGGGATGTACAGGAAAGCCAGGAGGGCCCTGACCTCCCACTGTCCAGGAAGTGGTGGCAGGCTCCCCTCTGGGACTAAAACCTCACCAAAGATGGATGCTTACCCCTGAAAGCCTAAGAAGGGCAGGATCAGGGCTGTAGCCTTCAGAAGGGACCTAGGCACAGTGGCCCAGTCCCCCAAATGGACATGGTTTGCCTCCTAATTCGCAAAACAATTGCATGCCTTGTAATATATGGGCTTGGGGATGATATTGGTGGGGAGTGGGAAGAGAGATAAAAGAGGTCTTACTTGTGTTCTGAATCAGCAATTATATTCCCTCTGATTATTTGGAAGAGTGTGAACGAAAGATGTTTCTCCAATTCAAATGCCTTATACAATCAAAAGAGGAGGCTAGGCGTGGTGGCTCATGTCTGTAATCCCAGCACTTCAAGAGTCCAAGTGTTGTACTGAACCGAGCATAGAAAGTCAACACCAAGACAAAAGTATGCCAAATTGCAGGGTCTTTATTACCAGCGGCCAAGGAGTAGGAAACATGTTTCCCATGTCCCATCCACGCATGTATACCCTGAGACCCCAGGTTCACCCCGTTGTCCATCTACCATCTGGAGTAGTTACAGTTATCTTGAGTGGGTTACAAGACCCGGTGTAGCATGGGGATTGGGGAGAGTCTTGGTTAAAGGAGATGAAGGAGTCTATGTTTTTGGTGTACCCTGAGACAGTGGAGATAGTTTCACAACCCCAGTGGGGGCAAAAGAATTCATTTCAGTCTCCAGAGTTCCATCTTTTTTGTGGGGTAGATCCTGGGCACAGATAGTTGTTGCTCTGCCCCTGAACTGCCGCAGCCGGCTACACCTCTACTTGTTCTGAAATTTAGGTTGGGGCCCAGGAGGGCACAGAGGTCTAGGGAGAAGGTAATGGGGTTCTTTGGAATGTACTGCAGGGTTAAACTGACTAGGGTGGATACCTTCCCCATTAAGGAACTAACATATCCTCCGGTGGAGCCCTCGTTGAGGACCCATTGTTAGTAGGTGGGTTCTAGGGGGGATTTGCTATAGGGATTTACAGCACAGATTAGGGTGGCGACGGTGGTGACCGCGAAGAGCGCACAAGTCTTAGCTTGAGTGAATCGGAGGATGAGTGTTTGATGCTCCATTGTCCTTCCGGTAGGGCAGTCTTGACGTGGGTGTGATGAATCCAGGCCGTTAGTCCGTCCACCTTGAGTGCAGTGGGTGTGGTCAGGATAACCATGTAGGGTCCCTTCCAACGGGGAGTGAGGCCGGAGGTGTCGAATCTTTTAACAAGGACAGAGTCTCCAGGCTGGAAGGGGTGTGTTGGCTGCTCTGCGAGGTCCAGTGGGTGGGATGGGTGTCCTTAATGAGCTGGTGTATCTGGGATTGAACAGACTGGAGCGCCTGTAAGGACTTAAGGAGTGTGTAATTACGGACTTCAGCATGCATGGTATCCACAGATCTGGGGAGTAAGGGAAGGGGCCTACTGAACATGATTTCAAAAGAGGAGAAACCTTTTTGATAGGGTGTGCATCGGACATGGAGGAGGACAAAAGGAAGCAGGCTGACCCAGTTTTCACCGGTCTCTAGGATAAACTTTGTCAGGGTTTCTTCTAAAGTCTGGTTCATTCATCCGACTTGCCCTGAACTCTGGGGACGATAGGCACAATACAATTTCCAGGATACATCCAGGGCCTTGGCTAGGTCCTGAGAAATTTGTGCAGTAAAGGCAGGCCCCTTGTCCCACCTCAGACAAGCTGGCCACCCAGAGGCTATGGGATCAAGCCTTTTTGAAAGGTAGGCGACTGGCCAGGACCATGGTCCCAATGTCTGGGTGAGCACCCCCTTAGCGACTCCCTGTTTTTCATGCACAAACAACCGGAAGGCTTTAGAGATGTCTGGCAAGACCAAGGCTGGGGCCATCGTCAGGGCAGTCTTGAGATTGTCAAAAGCCCGTTGCTCTATCTCTGTCCAAGTCAAGGGCTCATTTCCTCCAGTGCAGGCATTCAGGGGCTTGGCTATCTTGGCAAATCCCAAAATCCATAGCCTGCAGTGCCCTACTGCCCCAAGGAATTCTCGAACTTGGCGTTTCATGGTAGGGGTGGGTATTTGCAGCACCACTTGGACTCGGCTAGATGCCAGTGCCCGGTTGCCCTTCTCTATGATATAGCCCAGGTAAAGTAACTTTTGGTTTGCAGAGTTGGGCCTTTTTAGCTGAGACCTGGTAACCCAAAGTCTGTAGGGTCTTTAATAATGACTAGGTGGTCTCTTTACAGGCCTCCTGGGTTTTTGTAGCCAATAGTAAGTCATCCACGTATTGGAGTAGGGTACACTCGGGGAACTCAGCTCAGAAGGTGGCAAGATCCTGGCTGAGTGCCTCATCAAACAGAATAGGGGAGTTTTTGAACCCCTGAGGCAGTCTTGTCCAAGTGAGTTGCCCCGAAACCCCAGTATCGGGGTCAGTCCATTCAAAAGCAAATATGGGCTGGCTAACAGCGGCCAGTGGGATGCAAAAGAATGCATCCTTGAGATCCAAGACAGTGTAATGGTGGTGCTCTGGGCCCAAGAGACTTAGGAGGGTGTACGGATTTGGAACCGTAGGGTGGACAGTTTCCACTCGTTTGTTTACCTCCCTTAAGTCCTGCACAGGCTGATAGTCCTTTGTGCCTGGTTTTAAGACGAGGAGCAAGGGGGTATTCCAGGGGGACTTACAGGTAGTAAGGATCCCTCATTTTAGGAGTCTGGTTATATGTGGAGCAATTTCCCATCTGGCTTCCTGGCTCATGGGATATTGTCATACCTGGACTGGAGTTGCCATTGCCAATAGCTGAACCACGACTGGGGTACGGTGACTTGTCAAGCCTGGGGAATTTGTCTCGGCCTACACTCCGGGTACATCCTCTTGGAATTGGTGGAGGAGGTCTGATGTTGGTGGTTGATCTGCCTCTGCGGATAAAGCTTCCTGCAAGAGATACTCATCCGACAGAGCGTAGGTAATGAGGATTTGCTGAGGTGGCCCTGATGCCAAGGGAGGAGGAACTGAGAAGCAAGCCTGACCCTTGTAAGGCCAGTTGCCTCGCTGGGAGCTCGGACACGCCCATCCCTCTTCGCGCATGGAAACTACGTCACCACTCCGCGCTCAACATCAAGCCCTGCACTCAGCATCTAGCTCCGCCACGTGGCTTCCCCAATGCCCACTTCTGCACTCCGCACCAGAATCTGCACTCAACACTAAACTCTGCACCCGGCACCTAGCCCGCCGTTGGAAAACCCCGCCAAAGTTTAAAAGCAGCCCCGCCAAAACCTGCCCAATAGCATTTTGCTCTGTCCAGGTCCCACCCCCCACTGGGCGGCCCACTCACCGGAAATCCTGGTAGCTCCACATATAACCTACCAATAGCAGCTTGCACCGTCCACGTCCTGTTTCTCCACAACCAATCAAAACACCTTCACTCCCTATAAAACCCCACACCCAAGAAGAGTCAAGCGCGACTTCTCTGGCTGCCTTTCTCCGGGCTGTAGAATCTCACCTGGGAGCTGAATAAACTGGAATTTAATTTTTCTCTTGCACTGGCCTCAGTTTCTTCATTTTGAACTCAGCAGTACCTCTTAAAAAACTAGTTCTTACAACCCTCACCGAAAGAAATATTTGCTTGAAGTTTGTGGAGCAAGTCCCGTCCTAGGAGTGGGTACGGACACTTTGGAATGACTAAGAAGGAGTGGGTGACGATGCCATTCCCCAGATCAACGAGTCAGTTGGTGGTCCAAGGGCTCGTTGTGGTTTTTTTTCTGTGGCCCCCTGGATAATTATTTTTTACTGGATAGTGGTCCCAAAGGCTAAGGACCTAGTAGGCCACCTGGTGTCGACTAAGAAGCTGACAGGTTTGTCCCCAACTCTTAAAGTGACCCTGGGCTCCTGGGTGCTTAGTAAATAAGAGCCCCAGCCCCTGTCAATCCTGATCTTCTAAATTGAGAATAGCCCTCGGTGGCTTTTCCTGAGCAGTTAACTCATCTTTTTCTCTTGGGGCACTCATTCTTTTTAATGTTTCTCTTCTTTACAGTACACACATTGGTTTCTTCCTAACGGGGGCCAGGGACCCCGGGGGCCCTTTTATAAGGCCTCTTTGCCCTCGTGGAATGACTCGTGTCTTCTGAAGGGCTGCTATTACTGCCTTAGTAAACTTTTTCGTTTTGTACGACTCCAGGAGTATCCCTGTTATTAAAAACTTTCTGGACAATTTCTAGCAATTGGGACAAATTTATTTCCTGGAATCCCTCTAACTTCTGTAACCTTTTTTTAATATCTGGGGCTGACTGGGAAACGAAAGCCAGATTGATGGCCCACTGATTTTCTGGAGCCTCAGGGTCAATAGGAGTGTAGGTGCAATAATCGTCTTG